>PVHY01023586.1:0-20741 GCA_004024945.1 Uropsilus gracilis
AAATAGCGAGACCTAGTCTCAAAAAAAGAAAGAAAGAAAGAAAGAAAGAAAGAAAGAAAGAAAGAAAGAAAGAAAGAAAGAAAGAAAGAAAGAAAGAAAGAAAGAAAGAAAGAAAGAAAGAAAGAAAGAAAGAAAGAAAGAAAGAAAGAAAGAAAGAAAGAAAGAAAGAAAGAAAGAAAGAAAGAAAGAAAGAAAGAAAAGAAAATGGAATTTCAACCCAGCCAACTTGTTGTGTTAGTGCCCTCCAGTCAGTAGATTTGCTGGCTTGGTGGCAGTGGAGAGCTGAAGTGACAAAATAGAAACCTTTGGCATGCTGTCTTGGGGCCTCTCCCAGGGATCACATCCTAACATCCCTGGTCCCTTCCATCTTCAATGTCCATCACCCTGAGCAAGGGCCCAGGATAACTCTCAGGACAGACTTCAGCTCTAAGGGTGTCTGTGCCAGCCTCCTTCTGTCCCCCCAATTCTAGTCCCAGGAGCAGAGCTGAGGGGGAGGAATGCCCCTTACCTAGCACCATGATTTTCATTTCCATATTCAGCGTGGCTTTGTCTTGGGAGATGATACACTTCCAGGTGCCCTTGTTCTGTAGCCCCACGTGGGACACGGAGAAACTCTTGATCCCTTTTGCGCCTTTAGTTCCTGGAGCTTCCCATTGCACTGAAGGATTACCACCAGGTGGACTCTCCAAGATCAGGGTCAGGTTCTGCCCCACCACTATGCGACTGTTCGGGCTGGCAGTCACTGCAGAAGAAGTAGAACCAGGATGTCACATACACTCTGTCCCCAAGGAGAAGGGAAGAAGTCATCTTCCTCCTGCTAATACCCAACTGTCTGCCCCCAGCCCCAAAGGAAGGTGGGGGCTTCTCTCCCTCTCCTGCTCCTCCTTCTACTCCCCTTCTATCCCTTTCCCTCCTCCTCCTCCTCCTACCCCTACTGCCCTTCTCTCCCTCTCCTTACTCCTCCGTCTACTCCCTCTCTTTCCCTCTCCCTCCTCCTTCTACTTCCCTTCTTTGTCTCTCCTCCCTCTCCTCCTTTTCTCTCTCCCTCTTCTCTTTCTCTCTTTTTCTGGCTCCTGCCCTTCTCTTTTTTTTTTTCTTCTAGTTGTCTTTCTCTCCCCTGCCTGACCCAAAGCCTGAGGAGGGCTGGAGGAGATGTGGATTGCTGTGGTGCCACTAGCTCAGGGATAGGAGTTGGAGAAGAGGGAGACTGGCTGCAGGAACCCGCCTTCCTAGCTTGTCACTCACATTTGAACACCAACAGCTGCACCTCTGTCTTCTTGTCCCCCACTTCACAGATGTAAGTCCCCGTATCTCCCCATTGAAGGTTTGTGATGATCAGAGGAAAGGATCCTTGGTCCCACATCATTCTTTTTGATTCCACACGATCCTTCATCGTGGAAGTTCCTGGAAGTAGAAGCCACATGGAGGAGGTTAAATACACTGGGGAGCTGGCACTCCTCACAAGCAGTGCATGTAAGTCTTCTGATTTGAGTTTCTAATTTCCTGCAGAATCTGCCCTTTGACCTAATCAGAGAATTCCAGATTGCTGAGGAAGTCCCATCGCATTCATTTTCCTGGTCAGGACAATCTCTCACTAATCCAGGATAAAATTACATCCTTATTGACAAAGCACCAACTCATACAAGTCAAGTCCTACAATTCTTCAACATGCATCATGTCGAGTACTCTTCACAACAACAGCAGAAAATAAGTGCAGCCTTGTTTTAACACAAATAAAGATACAGACTCAGAGAGAGAAAGTCATTGTCCAAACTCATGTTTGCACATTGTTGGCAGAAACATAAACCAGTGCAAGCCTGGCACGGTGGCACGTGCCTTTAAGCGCAAGCCTATGGACTGCGGCTGGGGCTGGGAATCGCTTAAGTCCGTAGGTGAGAGACCCGCCCCGGCAAAATAGCGAGACCTAATTCCAAAGCTGGGCACGGTGGCTCGTGCCTGTAAGCTTCAGCCTATGAAGCGGCTGGGGCTAGGGATCGCTGTTCGAGTCCCACTCGGGGCAACACAGCGAGACCTAGTCCCAAAAAAATATGTGGGTGTGGTGGCATGCTACCTGGGAAGCTGAGGCTGGGGATTGTTTGAGTCTGTGATGCCCCGGGCAACATGAGCCTGTGGTTCCATGGGCAAAAATAGCGAGACCTGATCTCAAAAAAAAAAAATTAAAAAAAAAAGGAAGTAAGGAATTATCTACTGTCTATCTGTCTGTCTTTCTCTAGCTCTACACCTGACTATATATCTGCCTATATGTGAACAACTGATTTCTCCAAATAAACATGAAAGATGGTAATTTTGCCTTTAGAGAGAAGAAGGGAATGCCGAGATGTCAAAGGAGAGCTTTCACCATAAACCCTTTCCTACCCTTTGAATTTTGAACTGCTCAGTACATGGTGGGTGAAAATTCAGGCCCGTGGCATACACTGTGCAACTCTGTCTCTGGAAAGTCCTTCAAGCATGGATATATGGAGCCCAGTCCTCTCTTTTAGTATCTAACAGTAACCATACAAGGGAAGTTCTGTTCTGCTGACCATTTTCTGGTACCACACCAGCTCCAGAACTCCTGCAGGTGAGGGTTTTGGAAGCTAAATGCACATAGCAAGCACACAACCTCTTACTTCAAATGTGTATTTGGAGGGGTGGAGTGAAGGTAGCTGAAATAAAGCCTCCACCCTCGGCTCCCTCAGCCAACACAGCCTCTCTGAGCAGTCAAGGATGCTCACCAGGTTTGGCCCTGATATGGGTTGTTGGGTGTTACATGGGCATGCATTCTCCATCCCTCCTCCTCCAGACCTCACAACCTGCTTCCCAATACTCAAGCTTATCCTCTCAAGGAGATATTCCAGACAACCCAAGACCCATTTTCCTTGACCTAGCCTGGTCTCCCCTTTCACATATCTCTCATTAGTTCTTACTCTACTTGCTCTTCCCCAGGATCCACATGTGGGTTTTATCCCCCAGTTCATTTTTTTATGAAATCCTACTACACAATGAGCCAAACTTCCTGATGGAGTTTCTGTCCCCTTCTCACCTCTTCTCAGGCTCTCCTCCATATCGAAGGACCATTCTCTGTCTTTCCTCTTGGACTCTTGTTCTCCTTCTGACATCTATGTTTGAGTGCTACCCTAGACTTTCTCTGGGATCCTTCTCCCCATTTCTATGGGCATTTTATTTTATTATTTATTTGTTTGTTTGTTTGTTTGTTTTGAGACTAGGTCTTGCTATTTTTGCCCATGGAATCTCAGGCTCATGTTGCCCAGGATACCATGGACTCAAGCAATCCCTAGCCTCCGCTTCCCAGGTAGCTGAGATTACAGGCGCACGCCACCACCATGCTCAGCTAATTTTTGGGACTAGGTCTCGCTGTGTTGCCCCTTGCTGTGTTGTGGGACTCGAACCGCAATCCCCAGACCCTGCCGCAACTCTATAAGCTGTCGCTTACAAGCACGCACCACCATGTCCGGCCTTCTACGGGCATTTTAACTTCCATGGGATCCCTGTCAGCTCTGAAGATGAAGCCCAAGTTGATTTTCCCAATCCCCACCTCTTGTCTCAGTTCAGGGGCTCACATTCTCAGTGGCCCAAGGAATGGTTCTATCTAAATATCCTGGCATCACCCAAAACTCAATTGGTTCAAAATAAAATGACTCACCCTTCCCCTAAAATAGCTCTTTCTCCTGGTTTCCAATTTCCTTTCCCAGGCCCCACTGACCACTTGTCCAGGCTGTCTCTACTTTGTCAAAGCAATTGTAAAATGGCATAAAAAATTTAAGAATGTGGAATAAATTCATGGCGGAAATCTGTGTGGAACCAAATCTTAAAAGAGTAAAGGCTGTGAACTAGTGAAAGAGGGATCAGTGAAGAGATGCAGGAAGGGGGCAAAGCAGTACCTGTATCCACCACAAAGGAGCAAGGAAAACAACACGTGCAGAGGTTTCTGCAGAAAGGATGCTGAGGGCCTGAATGTCCAGAGGCTTCTAGACCTAGCAGAATGACTACAGGTAACACATGTAAGGTATTGTAGGTGGGAGGGATAGCAAATATGGAGACGCTAGTAGTAGAAGGCTTGCCAGGAAGCTTCTAGGAGAATCCCAGTGAAAGGTGTGTGGTCATGGCTAATGACTGTGAGATGAAACAGAAAAATACTTCAAAGGAAGGAATGGCCATCATTGGTGATGGATGAGAACCTAGAAACTGAAATAGAGGAGGAAAAAGCTGACTCTGTGGTTCAAGAATGGTGGGTGTCTGGAGGAGAGTGATACTGCTGCGCCCAGAGATAGGAAGTTGGGAAGGGGAGCTGTGCTGGAGGAAGATCAAATCTTAGAAACAGAACAAAAGCAATGACACAAAGACTTGAGAATTTTTAGAAAGTCATGCATTGTTTCTCTCACCCCGGCAGTCAAAGAGATGCAAATTAAAACAACAATGATATATTTTTCAGCTAGCAAATCAGCCACACACACAAGAAGTTTTAAATAATACTACTCCGTGCTAGAAGGAGTTTGTGACAGGGGCACCTCGGTGACACTAACTAGACTTGGTGTAAATGCACAGAGCTTTTCTGGAAGCAATCTTGCAGTAAATATCAACTCTTTTTCAAAGTTCACATCCTAATTTCATTTCTAAATCTTTGTCCTTAGATGCCAATAATTTAAAGATGCCAACCAAAATGTAGCAGAAAAATTATCATAATGTTAATAGCATATGATGCTAGATAGAACTATTATGGCTATATATTAGCATTCACTCAAGAATGGTATTTACAAGTAATTTTACTGAAAAGGCAAATATTCATCGCATGCATTTTCTAAAATTATATGAGGGCCAGACGCGGTGGCATGGATCTTTAATCCCAGCCTAGCAAGAGAGGCCAAAACTGGGAATCGCTTGAGTCCGTGTGTCTGAGACCCGCCCAGGGCAACATAAAAAAAAAAAATTTACCAGGCCGGGCACGGTGGCTCGTGCTTGTAAGCTTCAGCCTATGAAGCGGCCGGGGCTAGGGATAGTGGTTCGAGTCCCGCTTGGGGCCCATAGCGAGACCTAGTTCCAAAAAAAAAATAGCTGGGCGTGGTGGCGCGCGCCTGTCATCCCAGCTACCTGGGAAGATGAGGCTGGGGATTGCTTGAGTCTGTGGTACCCCGGGCAATGAGAGCCTGCGGTTCCACAGGCAAAAATAGCAAGACCTAGTCTGGGAAAAAAAAAAAAAAAATTTAAGAACTTTTTATCCAGTGTAGATTCTGAAGATCTTGTGGTATGCATTATAATTTTACCTTCTACATTTGAGTTTATGGCCCATTTTGTTAATTAATTAATTAATTTGAAACTAAGTCTCACTATTTTTATTCATGGAACCGCAGGCTCACGTTTGCCCATGGTACCACGGACTCAAGCAATCCCTAGACTCAGCTTTCCAGGTAGCTAGGATTACAGGCACGCACCACCATGCCCAACTATTTTTTGGGACTAGGTCTTGCTGTGTTGCCTCAGGAGGGACTTGAACCCCGATCCCCAGACCCCGCTGCAACTCCATAAGCTGTCGCTTACAGGTACACGGCCCGTGCCCGGTCCTTTTTTTTTTTTTTTTTTTTTTTTTTTTGAGACTAGGTCTCGCTATTTTTGCCCGTGGAACCGCAGGCTCTCGTTGCCTGGGGTACCACAGACTCAAGCAATCCCCAGCCTCAGCTTCCCAGGTAGCTGGGATTACAGGCACGCACCACCACGCCCAGCTATTTTTTTGGAACTAGGTCTCGCTACGGGCCCCAGGCGGGACTCGAACCACGATCCCTAGGCCCAGCCGCTTCATAGGCTGAAGCTTACAAGCACGAACCACCGTGCCCGGCCTCCATTTTGTTAATTTTTAAATAAGGTATAAGGCATTGTTGATGGTGTGGTTCCTTTCACCTATGGATGTTCAATTACTCCAGGATCAATTCTTTAAGAGATTTGGCCAGGCATAGTCGCGCATGCCTGTAGGTGGCAGCCTAGGAAGCCGCAACCAGGGCCAGGGATTGCAGTTCGAATTCCACTAGGGGCACGTAGTGACACCTAGTTCCAAAAAAATAGCTGTGCGTGGTGGCGCACGCCTGTAATCCCAGCTACCTGAGAAACTGAGGCTGGGGATTGAGTCCGTGGTACTCCGGGCAATGTGAGCCTGTGATTCCACGGGCAAAAATAGCAGCGAGACCTAGTCTCCAAAAAAAAAAAAAAAAAAAATAGAGAGATTATCTTTCCTTCATTGAATTGGCTTTTCACCCTTGTTTTTTTTTTCAAATCAAGCACATTTATGTGGATTTAATTCTGGATTGTCCATTTTGTTTCATTGATCTATGTGTCTACCCTCTGCCAGTACCACACAGTCTTGACTATTCTAGCTATATAATAAATTTTGAAAACAGATAGACTGTTTTCTCCTATTTTATTCTTCTTTTTCAAAGTTATTTTGACCCTTCTAGTTTCTTTGACTTTCCTTACAAAGTTTAGACTAATCTTACCCATATTTGCAGAAGTTTTCACTGGAACATGGACAGAAATTATATTAGGCCTGTATATCAGGTTGGGAAGGTTGATATCTTTATTGTTTTGAGTCCTGTATGTGGTATGTCTCTCTGTTCATTTAACATCATACATTAGTCTGGACCTTTTATTATAATTGAACCAATATCGATACATTATCACCAAAGTCCATATTTTATTCAGATTGCCTTAGTTTTTATCTAATGCTCCTTTTCCATTTGAGGATTTCATTTAGGACACCATATTAAATTTAATTGTCATATCTCCTTGGGCTCTTCTTGGCCATGACAGTTTCTCAAATTTTTCTTGTTTTCAATGACCTTCACATTTTTAAGGAGGACTTAAAAATGTGGTCAAATATTCTGGGATTTCTTAGATGCTTTTCTCATTATTAAACTGGGACTATGGGTTTTGGGGAAGAAGATTATACAGACAAAGCATCATATTCATTACACATCATAGGTACATATTATCAACGTGATGTATAACTGTTGATGTTGACCTTAATCACCTGGGTAAGGTCATGTTTTCAAGTTTCTCCACTGTAAAGTTCTTCCTACCATCTTCCTTTTAATAATTTACACTCTGGAAGTTAACTGTCATGCAAAGTCCACACTTAAAGTATGAGGAATGATGTTCCACCTACTGGAGGGAAGATTATTCATATAAATTATTTGGAATTTTCTTACATGGGAGGTTTGTCTATTTACCTGCTTTACTTATTTACTTTTTCAATTGGTTATTATATCAGTATGGACTCACAGACATTGATTTAATACTTTGAGACATAAAAAGTTTTAGCCAGGAACGGTGGCGCATGCCTGTAAGTGCCAGCCTATGTGAGCATGGCTGGGACTGGGAATCATGGTTCAAGTCCTGCCTGGGGCAACATAGTGAGATCTAGTGCCAAAAAAAATAGCTGGGTGTGGTGGCGCGTGCCTGTAATCCCAGCTACCTGGGCAACTGAGGCTGGGGATTGCTTGAGTCTGTGGTACCCTGGGCATGTAAGCCTGCAGTTCCTCAGGCAAAAATAGCAAGACCTACTCTCAAAAAAAAAAAAAGTATTAGCCAGGTGTGGTGGCACACACCTGTAATCCCAGCTACTTAGAAGGCTGAGGCTAGGAATCACTTGAGTCTGCGGGTTTGAGACTACCCCGAGCAATATAGTAAGACCAAGTCTCTAAAAATAAATAAATAAATAATTTCAAAAAGATATTTTAGAATTCATTTTAATTTATCAAGAGTGCTTTTGAGTCTATTTCTTGTAGTTTTTTTAGGTATTACTCTAGGCATCACATTGGCACTCATTCTCAATTGCCACAAGAAGGGGCTCCTAACTTCTGGGTAGCGGTAGAAGTTCCAGCTCCTTACCTGCTCTCCAAGGAAGTGAGTTGGAGGTAGCCTTGTTATTGCTGTAATGGTAAAAGTCCTGAGTTTTCATTAGACCTCCTCTGACATTACCCCAGCAAGGAGATGTGCCTCTCCCCACCCCCCCTTATCCCCATTTCAGAAGAATCTGCTCTGTCTAGCCAGACAAGACCAGGCAAGGAGCAACTAGCAAAGCAAAACCCATTTAGATAATAACTGCCTTATTCCAACCAATCACCAGTGGTAAACATGTGGCCCCACCCAATCACACCAGCATTTCCATCCTGAGGCTATAAAAAGGCATCCTACACCCACATAGCGGTGATGTCTGAGAACACTAAGTAGAGAACCAGGATGTTCAACCTATCAGTAGGTGACAAAGCCCCTTACCCCCTGCCATTTAGTGGAGATGACATGAGGAACCTGGTTTCTACCCCACCCAGTCATCATGGTGCTCTCCTCTTTCCTATCAGGGGTAGTATCAAAGGAGATCTAGTGTAGAGCCAGGCCTGTTTCTATCACAGTAGCAATAATAAGGATACCTCAGTGCCCATGGAGAATGCTGGGAGAACTAGAACTTTCTCTCCTGGTCAGAGGAAGAGTGGCTTCCCCTAGTGGCAGTGAAGGCTAAGAGGGGGTTTCTTTTTCTTTTCTTTTCTTTTTTTTTGAGACTAGGTCTCCCTGTTTTTGCCCGTGGAACCACAGGCAGGCTCACGTTGCCTGTTGTACCAGGGACTCAAGTAATCCCCAACCTCAGCTTCCCAGGTAGCTGGGATTACAGTGTGTGCCACCATGCCCTGCTATTTTTTGGGACTAGGTCTCGCTGTGTTGCCCTGGGCGGGACTCGAACCTTTATCCCCAGACCCCGCCGCGACTCCATAAACTGTCGTTTACAAGCACATCCACCATGCCGCTGGAACCCGGATTTCTACCCCCACTACATTTCCCCTTCCTCCTGACAGAGCAGTGGAGTAAAGCCAGTTAAGAAAGAATGTTTAAATAAGATGGAGAATCTCCAATGTCCTAATTCCAATTAGAAGTCATTCATGATGCCAAGAACCCAAAAAGTAGCAATAGATGTTCACAATGAGATGAAGAGATGTTAGAATTATGTGGCAAAATTTTTGAAATAGTCAAGATTTAAAAACCATCTTCTAGCAAAAAGTTACAAAGATGCTTGAAACAACTGAAAAAAAAATAGACTCCTCAAAGAAATAAAAAATATCAGGGTCTCAGGGACTCTGGGTCTAGGTATCTTGGACTGGGGAAGCCAGCCTCTGCTTCCACATGGGCAGGGGGTGGGGGCTGAGTGGACTCAGAGAGGGCGAGTCCCCCTACAGTTTACTCCAAACTCAATAGACCTGCACTAGGGATGAAAAGTCCAGACTTTCCAGCTGCAGATATAATGCAGAGGAAAGGAAGTAATAACATCCCTGGATACACTCACCACCTGGGTGGGACAAGCACTGTGTGTTGGGAACCACTGAGACAGGAAGGTGAAACCAGTGATTGAGGTGAACTGACACAGATTTTTACTCACATCATCTCTGGCACTGGGAAATCAAACTCTCAGCCCACAGTGACGTGCAATATGAAAACAGCTCCCTCCTTTACCAATCAATAGGGGAAGGAAGCTACCACGAGTGGCTGTGGCCCCATGGCAGAACTACTAACTAGAGAGGAGAAGAGCTGGACCAACCACCTGGGGAAGTCAGCCCCAGCAGGGAACGCCTTACCACCATAGGCTGGGGTTACACTCCTAAAACCAGATATCAGAAATGTATGGCACAGAACCAGCAACAAGTGACAGAAAGGATCCTGGAGAAGCACACCACATATCTGCCTGACAAGTTCCCAACACGCTCAACCCGCTCGACTATGTCTCAGCTACTCCGGGAGATCCGAGCAGCCTCATCTGTTGCTATCCAGGAGTGCACATCGCACCCAGGAAAAAGGGACATAGCTCTAGAAAAAGGGACATAGCTCTGTTTGTCTAGCAGGCCAAACATAGACAAACAGTTTACAGCGAGAGGACCTGGAGTGAACAGAGGTTGGAAGGGAGAAATAGGAGGTGAGGAGTAAGGGGTACAATAATACCATGAAAACAATACTATATGATAATTACAAAATAGAAAAAATTTTAGACAGAAATAAGATATGATAAAAAGAACAAATGGAAATTTTAGGACTGAAAAAATACATTAACAATAAAATATAAAGTGGGTGACCTTACAGCTAAGCAGCGGGGAGAGAAGAAAACGTCAGTAAACAGTAAGAACAAATGAAATTACATAATCTGAACAGAGAGAAAACAGACCGGAGAAGGTTAAAAAAAAAAAAAAGAAAAAGAAGATGAAGGCCTGTGGAACAGAACTATGACAAAAGATCTGATCTAGGTATTAATGGAGTCATAGAAGGAGGGGGGAAAGAAAACTGGGCTGAACAAGTATAAAGTTTGAAAACTCCTGAAATTTAGCAAGAGACATTAACCTAGAAGTTTAAGAACCTAACAAAATCTAGGCTGGGCATGGTGACGCATGCCTGTAGGTGGCAGCCTAGGAAGCCGCGACCGGGACCAGGGATTGCGGTTCGAGTCCCACTGGGGACACATAGTGAGACCTAGCCCCAAAAATATAGCTGGGCGTGGTGGTACGTGCCTGTAATCCCAGCTACCTGGGAAACTGAGGCTGGGATTGCTTGGGTCTGTGGTACCCTGGGCAACGTGAGCCTGCGGTTCCATGGGCAAAAATAGCAGACCAAGTCTCAAAAAAAAAAAAGGAACCTGACTAAATCTTAAACAGGATCCATTCAGAAAAATTACATCAAAGACAAAGAAAAAATCTTGAAAAGAACCAGAGGAAAATGACATCTTTCCTATAGGGTAAGTATTGAAGAGTGACATGACATTGAGAAAGTAGGGATAAAGAAGTTGAGACATTCTCAGATGAAAGAGAAAGGAAGAATTTGTTGCCAGCAGACCTACCTTAAAAGGATGGCCTCAAGAAGTTCTTTAAACAAAAAGCTTATGGTAAAAGAAGGAATCTTAGAATATCAGGCAAATTTTTCAGGAAAGCTAGCAAATTATGAATAAATACACTGAACTTTTTAAAAAATTTTTCAAAGTATGCTTGCAGTTGAAGCAAGAATTATAACACTATCGTGTAGCTCTAAATATATGTAGAGAAAGATATAAAACAATTACATTATAAATGAAAACAGTAAAGGGGAAAAAAGGGAGATAGGGTGAAAAGGCAATCAAGGAAGTCTCTGTTGGTTACATATGCATATGCCCTTCCATGGGCAGGAAGGGTAGATATGTCTGCTGGGCCCTGTGTCCACTTCAAGCTTAACCAAGCTGAGGAAAACTTTCCACAGAAGACAGTAGGTCTGAACATTAAGACACGAGAGTGCAGGCCAGCTCTCCCTCTGACGGGACACAAATGCTCTAGGCAGGGACTTTCTCTCCCTGGGACTCAGTTTCCTCACTCCCAAAATCAAATTCTTGTGTGATTTTGAACTAAAGTCATGTTTCTCATAGCTCAGCCATTTACATAGCTCAGACATCATCTTGACCAAATCTACCTTTCCTATTCAAGTAATATCTTTAGACTAATTCATCTTTTCAAATTAAATAAATTGGTTATAAAAAGGAAACCATATTGCTATAATAAACAGAAGACCAGTATTATATGACATAAACAGAGAAACAGAAGGCAACTGTGAAAAAAGCCCAGAAAACTCAAAATAAAGTTGCTGTAACTATCACTTAAAACAATGCTGAATACACTAATTAAACTTACTAGTATAAAAATATAAACAGGTATTGCAGGGTTCCTGATGTAGTAAATGAGTAGTGTAAAACAGCACCCACAAAGTCTTCTTGTTAAAAAATTCAAAAGTGAACGTCACTGAATATCTAGATCCAGTCACCACATCTGTAGGTGACTCAAGGAACTGAAGAACATGTTAGATGACACTTCTGACACTTCTGTGTCATCTAACATGTGGCCAGCTCCCTCCTAGAATGTGCAAAACTTAACAGATCAATTGCCTAGTTTCTTCAACCAACAGTTGCAAGAATGGGGGAAAAAGAAAATAAATCTGTAAATTCAAAATGATTTAAGGGACCTCCCAACCAAATACTATCCAAGAATATTTATTTGGATTCTGATTCAGGTACACAAAATGTTCAAAATGTACAACATGAGGCACCTGGGAAAAAATGGAACGCTAAAGCTTTATTGCCGTTAAGGAATTATTTTTAATTCTTAAGGGGTATAATGATATTGTGGATAGGTTTTATAAAAGAGTCATTACATTTTAGAGAAACACACTGAAGTATTTACATATTAAATGTACTGTATCTGCTTTGAAATAACATGGGATTGGGAATCAGGAGATGTAGCTGAAGCAAAATTGACCATGAATTGATAATTGTTTTTTGTTTTGTTTTGTTTTGTTTTTGAGACTAGGTCTTGCTATTTTTGCCTGTGGAACCGCAGGCTCTTGTTGCCCAGGGTACCACAGACTCAAGCAATCCCCAGCCTCAGCTTCCCAAGTAGCTTGGATGACAGGCACGCGCCACCAAGCCCAGCTATTTTTTTGGAACTAGATCTCGCTACAGGCCCCAGGTGGGACTCGAACTGCGATCCCTAGCCCCAGCCGCTTCATAGGCTGAAGCTTACAAGCACGAGCCACCGTGCCCAGCCTTGAATTGATAATTGTTAAAGGTGAGTAGGCTACAGAGGAACTCACTATATAATTATGATGATGATGATGATGATGATGATGATGATGTGAGAATCATCCATAGTTAAAAGAAAATAGTAAAAGTAACCAATGAAGTGCATGAAATTATAATCTAATAAACTTACTAAATATATTTAGAGAGCTACATGCTAAGCTGGTGAGGTTTATCTATTTGCCTCATATGACTCTTCTATTCAAAAATGCGGTGAGGCCGGGCATGGTGGCACATACCTGTAGGAATCTAGGAAGCTGCAGCTGGAACCAGGGATCGCGGTTCAGGTCCTGCTGGGGCAACATAGCGAGACCCAGTTCCAAAAAAATAGCTGGGTGTGGTGGCGCACACCTGTAATCCCAGCTACCTGGGAAGCTGAGGCTGGGGATTGCTTGAGTCTGTGGTACCCCGGGCAACATGAACCTGCGGTTCCATGGGCAAAAATAGCTATACTTAGTCTCAAATAAACAAAAAAAAAAACCAAAAAATGGTGAATCTTAGAGGCCATAAATGGACAAAGAGTTATTTCAAGAACATGAAGGTGGGGTGGCCTGAAAGGAAAATGCCCCCTGGCCTGTCATACACCACATGTTTGTGGGAAACCTGGTGCTAAATTTTTCTGGGTCAGGAATCCCTGGGCAGAACAAGCAGGTGCTCCCTTCCTGTAATCCTACTGAAAGTCACACCTGGACACAGGATTGGCAGAAAGAGAGGGAGGAGGAGGAGGAGGAGAAAGAGGAAAGGGGACAACAGTGTGGAGAGAGGAAGGGGGAGGAGAAAGAGGAAGGAGGGAGGGACAAAAGAGAAATTAAAAGTAAAGAGAAAAAAAAATGCAAGAAGAAGCCGGGAATGGTGGCTTGTGCCTGTAAGCTTCAGCCTATGAAGCAGCTGGGGCTAGGGATTGCTGTTCGAGTCCCGCTCCGGGCAACACAGCGAGACCTAGTCCCAAAAAATGGCTGGGCATGGTGGCACATGCCTGTAATCCCTGCTACCTGGGAAGCTGAGGCTGGGGATTGCTTGAGTCTGTGGTAACCAGGCAACAAGAGTCTGTGGTTCCACGGGCAAAAATAGTGAGACCTATTCTCAAAAAAAAAAAAAAAGCAAGAAGGAGAGGAAGTAGAGGAGTAAGAAGGAGGGTGTGGGGAGAAGGGGGATGGAGGAAGACAAATATTATGTGATTTAAAAAATGAACCCCCTGCTTGGGGCAACATAGCCAGACCTAGTCCCCAAAATTAGCTGGGCTTGGTGGCCGTGCCTGTAATTGCAGCTACCTGGGAAGCTGAGGCTGGGGATCGCTTGAGTCCGTGGTACCCAGGCAATGTGAATAGTGAGACCTAGTCTCAAAAAAAAAAAAAAATGCTGAGAAAATGGATCCCTGAGAAGTACTGAGATCTTCATTCTTTTCACTTCAAAAGCTAGAAAAATCATTCTGTTGCTTTTAATGAAAGTAAGGAAAGTTTTATCATGGGTCTACAGCAATAATAATCATGAAGTCATCAGGCTTTATAGGACAGATATTTTTTACTATCCATCTGAAAAGCCCACAGATATGAAAACATTGAAATTATAATAGGGCCACCAAAAACCATTCCCTGGGTCACGAGCAGTTGGCATGGAAAATACAGTGTGTCTGTTAGCCTCAGCCTGCTGGGTCCCAGGGAATAGAGCAGACAAAACTGACACTGAAGATGTTCAGGCCAGTGTGCTTTCCTCCCTCACCAGGGAGAGGGTTACCCTACCTTTAATGGAAAAGCCGCCCTGGTTTCCCAGAATCTTGATGTTGGAAGACTGTTTCCAGCTGAAGGGCATGTTCTTCTTCTGGGAACCACTGCAGGACAACTCTGCTTTGCCTTTTACCACTCCCAGCACTGTTTGTTTTCCCTGCATGACTGCTGGGCTTGGAGCTAGATAATACAAGAAGAGGATCAGATCTCAAGCTTATCCACTGCCCCCCCATGCCCTCTACGCCCCCCCCACCATAACATCTCCCAGTAACCCTTCCCTCCCAGGTCATTGCCCTCAGACCCCACATCTGACCACTCACCAAGCAGTAATAAAAACAGGTGTGGAAAAAAGGTTGTCCAGTTCATTGTGGCCTTACTGACTCGACAGGGACCCCAGCCTTCTCACAGAAGATAGGGCAGAGCCTGAGGGAGAAACTCCATCATTAGTTGGCACACAGTTTGTTACTAAACCATCAGACCAGTACCCAAAGGATATAGATCAGACTTTGTTTTGTTTTGTTTTTTTGAGACTAGGTCTCGCTATTTTTGCCTGTGGAACCGCAGGCTCATGTTGCCTAGGGTACCACAGACTCAAGCAATCTCCAGCCTCAGCTTCCCAGGTAGCTGGGATTATAGGCTCGAGTCACCACGCCCAGCTATATATGGCCGGCCCTAGATCAGACTTTGTTTTGGTTTTTTTTTTCGGGGGAGGTGGGGAAGGAAACCAACTTTATTGCAAATCGACTGGCAAGGAGATAAACTCAAATCTGCCTCTTGCACAGGCATGAATCTAAGCAGATGCCCAGGGCAAGTGCCACACAGCACTTTGCCCAGCCTGGGGTAGGCTCTCTGACAGGTGGGGCCAGAGGATGCACTGAGAAGATGGAAAATTGATGTCAAATGAGAGTAGGAGTTAAGTCTGAAATTCACTACTCATTCAGCAAGGCCTAACAAAGAAGCTGGAGGCAGTCCCACCCAGGAGCAGATGGCAGCACCCTAGGGAGACCTGAATCTGACCTCAGACAGTGAAGATGTGGGAAAAAAGAAGGATTTGAGGGACAGCTCTGAAATAAAGTTCCCAGAACTAGGGGTCTGATATAGTGTAAGGGGTGAGGAAGAGGAAGGTAATTCCCTGCTCACCAACCCTCTAGGGTCTCTGAGTGAAATAAGTAGAAAGATACACTTTCAGGGTAGACAAAGGAATGGTTTCTGCTGGCATGGAGTTCATTGAGGCTGTGGGATGAGAGGTACAGAAAGGTTTTTATGGACTCCAAGGAGTTGAGTGGCATTAGGTTAGAATGGAGATTCACTGAATCTACTGCTGGTCCTGGATCCACAGTAACCTGTCACAGGGCACTTGTTAAAAGCAAATTCCCACCACAGAGGCATGGAATCAGAAACCAAGGTTGGGTCTAACCGGCTCAAATTTGAAAACCAAGAGTTAAAGAAGGTCTACAAGCAGCCAACAGGCACATGAAATTTATCATTTATCATTCATCATTTATCATCAGGGAAATACAAATCTGAACTGAAAAGATACCATCTCAGGCTGGGCATGGTGGCGCATGTCTGTAAGCAGTAGCCTAGGAAGCTGCAGCTGGGGCCAGGGATCATGGTTTGAGTCTTGCAGGGGGCACACAGTGAGACCTAGTACCAAAAATATATTGCTGGTTGTGGTGGCTTGCGCCTGTAATCCCAGCTACCTGGGAAGCTGAGGCTGGTGATTGCTCAACGTGAGCCTGTGGTTCCACGGGCAAAAATAACAAGATCTACTCTCAAAAAAAAAAGATACCACCTCACACCCATGAGAATGGCCCACATCAAAAATGCCAGAAACAATAAGTGTTGGAGAGGGTAAGGACCAAAAGTAGTCCTGGGCAGGGTGAGGGGGTAGGTTTGCACTGTTGTTGGGAAGGTAAACTGGCTCAACCACTGTGGAGAAAAGTATGGATGTTTCTCAGGATATTAAAAATGAATCTACTAGCTAGGCACTGTGGCGCGTGCCTTTAATCCCAGCCTAGGATGGGAGGCTGAGATGGAATCACTTGAGTCTGCGGGTTCGCAACCCATCTGGGGCAACATAGCTAGACATAGTCTCAAAAAATTGCTGGGTGTGTTGGCACCTGCCTGTAATCCCTGCTACCTGGGAGGCTGAGGCTTGAGATAGCTTGAGTCTGAGATACCCAGGCAATGTGAGTCTGCGGTTCCCTGAGCAACATAGTGAGACCTACTCTCAAAAAAAAAACAAAAAAAAAAAATGAACCTACTATGTGAACCAGCAATTCCACTCCTAGTTATTGTCCCAAAGAGCACCAAAAAAAAAAAAAAAAAAAAAACAGATCAAGGAGATAGATGTTCCTGTGTTCACAGCAGCACTACTGACAATACCAAGTTACAGAAATGATTTAAGTGTCCAGTGACAGGTGAGTGAGTAAAAAAGCTGTGTTGCATATACACAATTGGACACCACTCAGCCACAAAAGATGAAATCTTGCTGTTTGTGACAGAACAGATGGAACAAGAAAGGATTACACCAAGCGAAATAAGTCAGAAGGAGAAAGACGAACACCCAATGGTTTCACTGATATCTAAACTAAAATGAAACAAAAAAGGAACAGATAAAACCAGGCCAGGCATGGTGGCACATGCCTGTAAGTGGCAGCCTAGGAAGCCGCGGCCAGGGCTAAGGATCGTGGCTCGAGTGCTGCTGGGGGCATAGAGCGAGACCTAGTTCCAAAAATATATAGTTGGGCATGGTGGTGCGTGCCTGTAATCCCAGCTACCTGTAAGTTGAGGCTGGGGATTGCT
Source organism: Uropsilus gracilis (assembly GCA_004024945.1). NCBI lineage: Eukaryota > Metazoa > Chordata > Mammalia > Eulipotyphla > Talpidae > Uropsilus > Uropsilus gracilis. Next base: position 17,167 of record PVHY01023586.1, read on the forward strand.
TGAGTCTGTGGTATCCTGGGCAACATGAGCCTATGGTTCTACGGGCAAAAATAGTGAGACTTAGTCCCTCCAAAAAACCACACAAATCCAAAAACTAAAGAACCGAAAAAATAAACCCTACAGTTCTGACTAGAGTCTGCTTAGAACTGCGGTTACCAGAGTGGGGGGCAGTGGGAAGTGAGGGAAGGGGGAGAGGGTCGGTAGACTTGACTCAGATGGTGCCTGTGGTGTGGTAACATACATCTGAAGAGGTTAAGAACTTGTGCCTCTGAATTATATACAGTGTTGTAAACCAATGCTACCTCAATAAAAAAAGAATTCTAGAAAATGAAAGAAAAGAAAACCAAGAGTTAGATGAAAATAAATGGGGGGATCATCCTACTGTGGGGGTGAGCAAAGTGGGGGGTTCTGTGTGTGAGACTGATACCAGCAGGAGCCAGCAACACCATGGTGGTCTCTCTGAAATAGTTAGCCAAAGGTGAGAAAAATGTTCCATTCAGACTCTCAGGTAGGGTACCCTGAGTGCAGATTTAAGACACGATCAGAGGGAACTGAAAAAGGGTGGGCTCCAGCCTCTGAGAAGAATTGCTCCAGCTTCCAAGAAGAGAAGGCTCCAGCCAATAAGGAAAGTCTCTGTCCCTGGCCTCAGAAGAACGAAGGGGGATGAGCAGCCTACCACCGAGGAAGAGAAGCTGAGGTCTTTGCAGAGACTGGGCCTTGGGTACTGTCTCTGACATTGCCTGACAGGAGCAACAAAGACCCTTGGCCTGGTGTCTCTAAGAGCTGTTTGTTGGTGGTGCATCCTGGTGATCACTCCTCTGAGCATTGCTGTTGTCCTCAGCACTCCTGGTGACAGGTTATCAGCACATTGCTTGTCTGATGGACACCAACTGGCTGAGGTAACTGGCCTCTGGTCATTACATTAAGTTCTTTGTTTCCTCTTGTAAAATAAACCTCATGGTTGTTAAAACCTGAGGACTCCTGCAATTGTGTGTGTAGGTGTAAGAACCCACAGTGACCTGTATCCGGCACTGTCCCTTGATTTGGCTACAGCCCTTGGTTTTTGTACTTGTTTCCTTGATAGTTTTGGTACTCTGTGTGCACCCCGTTTCAAGATGACGGGAGAGGGGTCTTTGGGGTTCGACTGTAAACCTGGATGGGCAGACAGAAAGTCAGGACTTTGTTCTGGAGGTGACAGGGAACCAGTGTTGGTTTTTGACTAGACACTCCATACTGTCTATGTAGAGCTAGTTTCCTCCCTCCTTCCTCCACTCCACTCAGGCCCTATGATCTCTTATCCACAGACACGCAGTGAGTTCCAGAAATACCATTTCCACCTTTATCTGTTTGGGACTCTGTCTGCAGTTGCTGGTGTCTGTGCCCCTGTCCACACCCCTGTGAATAACCCCCTTTCTGCAGCCTCCAGAACCAGCTGAGGAGGCTCTATTTCCTGTTGGGCCAAGACCCCACAGCAGCTCAGACCGGTGCTGGGGGCTTGGCCTCCTAATGAGACTTGGGAAAGATCTGAGCAAGGATGTTTTTTAAAGGCCCCTTTAGTCTAATCCAAAACAGGGTAAACAGGGAGAAAAGAGGTCAAGTGGTTTCCAGGAAAGGAGGAAGGTGAGAATTCGCTTTAAGTTGTTTGTAAGTCAGCACAGGGGCAGAACATTAAGGGGAAGGTTGGGGAGAGCAGAGAGGGAGAGGCGCTCTTACATCTGACAGTGAACTCCCACTTGCCCCCCCCCACCTCAGAATCTCTGTGTCCTTGGGAAGCAGAGACTGAAGGAGTTTCCCTATGGAAACTAGTTTCTTGGGGTTCAAGTTCAAAGTCGGTACCTAAGAAAGGTTAAGGCTGTTTATGACCCATCCCCAAAGGGGTCATTTTTTCCTTCCCCAAACCACAGTGGGGGCAGGGTGCATAAGTCCTTGCTCTGACTCTGCCTCCAGCTCCTTTCCCACCCCCACCCCTCAACTCAGCTATGCTGCCCCGCACCCTGGGTATAGCGGAGGAGGATATGGGTTTCCAGCTGTTGTGTACTTTGGTGCTTGGGGTTTCCGCTGACACCCCAGAGAGCTGGCCTTTGATTCGACATTCTCAGCCTCCCCAGAGGCAGCCCTACCCCGGTGGTACAGTAGCATCCTGTATATCACAGGCACCAGAGAAACGCTGGGAGGATTGTGGCCCCAGAGGTCCTGCTGCCTCCCTACCCCCCTCCCCCTCTCCCTCCCCCCCTTCACCTCGCCCTGCTTGTTTCTCACATCTGTACATTTCTGGTCTGCCTCCCCACGCTGATGCCTGTCTTCAGCTCTTTGCGTCTGTGTCTTTCCTCCTCTGCGCCTCACTTGCCAGGAGGCAATTCTGGCTCTCCCGATCTGCCTTGCAGTGTCCCTGCCTCTTTCCTTTCTCATCTCTCTCACCAGCTGCTACTAAGCTCTGTCCCCTTTTGCCCTGTAAACAGGCCCCTGGCAGGCACGCAGGCATTGGTTAGCTTTGATCTGAAGGGAGTCTGCAGAGCACAACCTGGAGCCCAAGGATGGATGCAAGGGAGATGGCCGCTGGTGGACAAAAGGAAGACAGATTCTGAGAAACTGAATGGGGTGGGGGGAATGAGGGAGGATGGGAGGGAAACAGGGAGGTGGGAAGAGACCCAGAGCAGCTCATTAAAGCTACAGCTACATTTCACACAATCTCCCCTCACATACAAAGCCCAGGGTAGTACAGAAAAGGTAGAGCCAGAAATGAAGCGATGAAGAAATTCTGAGAGGCAACACATATGCAGAGAGCAGTAGAGGAGAGAGACAAAGAGACCAGAGGAGAGTGAGAGACCAAAATGGCCACACACCCACTGCACATGCTCTCAGAGTCCCTGAGGCTCTTGCTACCTGAGCACCCGCCCCTGATATGGGATGAGGAACTGGGGAGAGGAAGAGGGCACAGTCCCACCACAGCGACAGTCTGTGGTCCCGCAGGTGCTTTCATCCTCTCCCCCTTGCCCCCAGTCAGCCCCCTCAAGCCCAGCCGCGGGATGTGCCCCCGCCACATACCCATCTACTGTTCACTGGTTTCATGTAAACTTCCTAGAGACCACGACCCCTCTGAGGGACCCTTGTGGTTCCGTGGCTGCAACCTCCACCATCCTCTCCTTTGTCTCAGACTCCCACGTAGGGGGAGTTGTGGCCCCCCCTTCCTCAATCCCCCGAAAGATACAAAAACAGATCTCAATCTTAGAGTTTGACAAACTCAGGTCCTTATCTGCCCCTCCCAGCACCTACCCTTATGAAAGTTATTTCTTCAACAAACATCTATTGAGTGTCTAAAATGTGTAAGACCTTTGGTCTCCTCAGTACCACCTACCATTATGGCCATAGAGCGAGGACCAGAGCCTAATGGTCCCGGAGGCTTCTGCCTAAAACCAGTTGGTGTGGGAAGTTTTTTGTTTTTGTTTTTTTTGAGAGTAGGTCTCACTATTTTGCCTGTGGAAACGCAGGCTCTCGTTGCCCAGGGTACCACAGACTCAAGCAATCCCCAGCCTCAGCTTCCCAGGTAGCTGGGATTACAGGCACGCACCACCACA
>PVHY01023587.1:0-20764 GCA_004024945.1 Uropsilus gracilis
CCGGGGTACCACAGACTCAAGCAATCCCCAGCCTCAGCTTCCCAGGTAGCTGGGATGACAGGCGTGCACCACCACGCCCAGCTATTTTTTTTTGGAACTAGGTCTCGCTACGGGCCCCAGGCGGGACTCGAACCGCGATCCCTAAGTCCCGGCCACTTCATAGGCTGAAGCTTACAAGCACGAGCCACCGTGCCCGGCCTGGTCCCTCTTTAGAGGTCTAACTTTCAGTCACACAGGGTCCCCTCTCTGAAAGAATCATCTCACTCCCAGATCCTTCCTGTTCATACCAATTACCTTAACTCCCATCCCCCTGAGTCACAGACTCAGGCAACATCAAAGAAAACCACCTCCCCCAGGCCACCTAAGTTTGGCCAGAGGGAAACTGAGCACCTATCAGGAAAAAACAACACCAACCTCACAAACCCCGACTCCCATCCCACCTGATAGAACCTCCACTCCTCCTAGACTAGATAATAAGAACACAGCCATACAGCTAAGCACCCCTCTCCCAGTTCCTGCTCCGGGCTGTGTGAGATGCCCATCCAGCTTCTTCTTTTTTTTTTTTTTTGGGGGGGGGGACTAGGTCTCGCTATTTTTGCCCGCGGAACCGCAGGCTCTCGTTGCCCAGGGTACCCCAGACTCAAGCAATCCCCAGCCTCAGCTTCCCAGGTAGCTGGGATTACAGGCGAGCGCCACCACGCCCAGCAATTTTTTTGGAACTAGGTCTTGCTACAGGTCCCAGGCGGGACTCAAACCGCGATCCCTAGCCCCGGCCGCTTCATAGGCTGAAGCTTACAGGCACGAGCCACCGTGCCCGGCCTGTCCAGCTTCTTTCCCCAATAAACAATCTGCTTCTGCTGGTGAAGCATGGTGTTCAGGTGAAAGTATGATAACCTAAGGAATGCTGAAGCGCAGTAACTTAAGAGATAGAGCCTAGGGGTCTAGATAAACAACAGTCTAGAAAAACAACAATGTTTTCCTGATTCCTGAATTCTGGGAGTTGTTCTAACATATTAATAGTGACTGGGAAGGGAATTGTGGGAACCTTCAAAGTACAGGAGGTGAACCAGACACCTGGACTTGCAATTAGTGTGTGGTGTGTGTGGTGGGGGTGGGGTGGAGGTGGAGGAGTGGTAAGGAGTATCCAGCCTGGATCTGAGCCCTTCACCTCTGGGAGTCAAGTATGATGATCAGGTACAAGCATGATAACTAAAGTATGCTGAAGCCCAGTAACCTAAGAAATCACAGCCTAGGGGTCTAGATAAACAACCAGTGAATTACTGATTCAGTTTGCTGGTATGCAGCCCAGTTTCTCCTTGAATCTTCCCCATTGTCTTTGCCATATCAGGTCCTGTACTACCACCAATAATAGCCCACTGGAAACACCAGAGCATGTAAAGTGCTGGTGTACTTTACAAACTCCGTTTGGGGGGCTCAACCTTTGGATATGAATCCTGAGTTAGTACGGGTACTAATAAATCTGCTTCTTGACAGCCCTGGTGTCCTCGATCCCTGATTGCCTGGGCTGGGAATGATCCTCGTTCCCTGATTACCAGCCTCCATAGTTGGAGCAATTGCCCGTTACAATTCCCGTTCCCTGATTGCCAGTCACGTACAGTTCTGGTTTCCCTGATTGCCTGCTTTCACTAGTCTCTGGTCTCCTCTCTCTTCCATCTCCAACTCTCTCTTTGACAAAAAGCCTAACATACTCTAAATTCCTTTCTTTGTTTTTTGGAAACTAGGTCTTGCTATGTTGCCCGGGATAGTCCCGATTCCGCAGACTCAAGGGATCCCCAGCTTCAGTCTCCCAGATAACTGGGATTATAGGCGCCCACCACCATGCCCGGCTGCTTTTTTGAGACCAGGTCTCGCTGCCCAGAGTAGTCTCGAACACACAAACTCAAGTGATCCCTGGCCTCTTGCTTCCCAGTCCTTGGATTACAGGCGCGAACCACCACGCCCAGCTTCTTTTTTAAAAAATTTAACCACTCTAAACATTTTGTTATGGAAAAAATTAAACTTTACAAAAATACAGTACATTGGCCGGGCACAGTGGCACGTGCCTGTAAGCAGCAGCCTAGGAAGCCATGGTGGGGACCAGGGATCGTGGTTCGAATCCCGCTCTGGGCAATGTAGCAAGACCTAGTTCCAAAAAAATAGCTGGGAGTGGTGGCACACGCCTGTAATCCCAGCTACCTGGGAAGCTGAGGCTGGGGATTGCTTGAGTTCGTGGTACCCCGGGCAACGTGAGCCTGCGGTTCAGGCAAAAATAGCAAGACCTAGTCTCAAAAAAAAAAAAAAAAATATATATATATATATATATATACTACATTATAGAATGAATTCCCCATATATTTATCAGTCGTCCACCTTTTACAATTGCCAATACATAACCAATCTTGTTTTATGAGTGCCACCAAGGCTAAGTCTCTGACCTTTAATCACTTTATCATTGTTGTCCTCTCAGACCCAGGAAGTCAATGACTGCTTCCTGCATAGATACCTCCTTGATACTTTAGTGTTTACTTTCTTTTAATTAAGCATTTTATGAAGTAATTGTAGGTTCATGTGCAGTTGTAAGAAATAATATAGAGGAATGCCTTGTACCATTTGCCCAACTTCCCTCAATGGTGACATCTTGCAAAACTGTAATACAATACTGCAATCAGCACATTAGCATTGCATATAATCTCCATTCCTATTTCCTCCGTTTTACTTGCATTCATTTGTTTGCATGTCTTTATTTAGGTCTACAAATTTTTATCACCTGTGTAGGCCTGTGTGTCCACCACAATCAAGACACAGAACATTTATATCAGCACAATTATCCCTCCTGTAGCCCTTTCCCACCTGTTCTCTTTTACCTCCATTCACCCCCATCTCTAATTTCTGGCAACCACCAATCTGTCTGGATTCTTAAATTTTATCACTTTACAATTCTTACATAATGGAATCATTGTGTAATATATAGTATATATATATATATATACACACACACACTGTATATAGACTTCATATATATACACACACACTGTATATAGACTTCTGGGATTGTCTTTTTTCTTCAGAATAATTCCCTGAGATTCATCCAAATTGCTGTGTGTGTTAATAATTCCTTGTTTTTTATTGTGACTGAGGGTACTCCATTGGACAGATGTACTGACGTGTGCTTAACTGTTCAGTCACTGCTGCATATCTGAACTCTTCCAATTTTGAGCTCCTATAAACGAAGCTGTTATGAACACTCATGTACAGGTTTCAATGTGATTATAAACATTTTCCTTTCTGCAGGATAAATGCCTACGAGTCCAATGGCTAGACCACATGGTAGTTGCATGACAAATTAAAGGAACTGCCAAGACTGCTTTCTCAAGTGGCTGTATCAGCTAATATTCTCACTAACAAAGTATGAGATTTTATTTCTCTGCACCCTCAACATTGGTGAGATCATTGTTTTTTATTTTAGGCGTTGATAGTGTGTGGTATTCTCATCCCAATTTTGATTTTTTTAATGTTATACATGCTTTTAATTTTTTAATGAAGTACCATTGTTTTACATCCTTGTTAAATTTTTTTTTGACAGTAGAGACTTTCTGCCTTCAGGTATGGTAAACACAGTTCTCCCACCAACCTCTAGTCCTCACCAGAGTCCACCGTGCTCCCTACTTCTTACCCTTCCCCCTCTTCTACTCCTCTCCCTCCTCTCCTGGATGCCTCATATCTTCAGTAAGCCTTCAAGGCTTGGTTTTAAAGATTGTCTTTGTCTAACTTGTATTTTTCTTATGGCTAGTGATATATTGAATAAGTGCTCACAATTTTGCTTTTCATATACCTAGTTGACAAGTATATACCTAGTTCATAAATATATTAAATGCTCTCTATTCAAGTGCATACTGGTAAAAATAAACAAGTAAATAAGTAACTAGGGAGAGAACGGATAGCTTTTCCTTACAATAGAATTTCAGTGAAGAAATATCAAAGAAATGATAGAAATAGAAAATCGACATTTGGCAAATGCTACAATAATAATTGTTGCAGACAAGAAACTTTTATGATGCTAGCACTGGCAAAATTGTGATGAGAAAAAAGATGTTTGCAGCCCACCAGCATGCAGCCACATGCGGGGATCTGGGCCATCAAGGCTCCCTTCCCAGCAGGAAGCAGGGGAGGCATGGGCCTCTGGCAAGACCCCTATGAGCATGGGTGTGAAGTCAGGCAAGACCTGCCCACCAGTGGGCGACTGCATGGAGCAGTTGTCTGCTGGCTTGGAGAGCCATGGCGTTGCTCGGCCAAGCTCCCATCCCAGGGGGGTTAGAAATGCAACTGTAGGGACATCTGAGCCCCGCCCCTAGCCCAGGAAGTGCCAATGCATGGGCCACAGGGAGTGGGGTTAAGCCACCCCTTCTGGTTCACTCTCATTCCACTTAGTCCTCAGGAGGAAAAGAAAGACACAAAAAATATACACACCATCATAGAATGAGTGAGGGACCAGATAAATGTCCAGACCATATATGGGACTGGAAAAACAACCACAGGGATGATTTATCATAGATTCACACCTATGAGCTCACTGGGATTGGATGAGCCAAAATTCCATTTCCAATAGCCATCTAACAAAGCAAGGTGCCCCTCCCCATTCCACAGGAGCGAAAGGCCACAGAATCAGGTCATCAGTCTCATAGCAAAGTTGCAAACTGGGAGAGAGGAGATGATCTGCAACGGCCATTCACAGGTACCTGTACCCACAGAGAAACTTCTTCACCAACAATGATTGGGGGCAAGGCCTCCTAAACCAGATACCAGAGCTATAAGGTAAAGAAGGAGCAAAATGACACCGAGAACGGATTGGAGAAGACAGCCAACAATGAGAAGACACTGATAGACCTCAAATGAGCACAGTGGCTGCCCAAAGCAAAGTTAAGATTGAAAACCTGCTGGGTGTGGTGGCGCACACCTGTAATCCCAGCTATCTAGGAAGCTGAGGCTGGGGATTGTTTGAGTCTGTGGTACCCTGGGCAACATGAGCCTGTGGTTTCATGGGCAAAAATAGTGAGACCTAATCTCAAAAAAAAAAAAACAAACAAAGACTGAAAACCTATCCACACAGTTTGCTGTGTCCCAAGAACACAATTCCTCATCCAGCAAAAGGACATTGTCACAGAAAGGGAAGAGACCAATGAACTTAACATAGATCAAAAACAACAAGGAGGCCTAGGCACGGTGGCTCATGCCTGTAACCTTCAGCCTATGAAGCGGCCGGGGCCAGGGATCGCGTTTCGAGTCCCGCCTGGGGCCCGTAGCGAGACCTAGTTCCAAAAAAATAGCTGGGCGCGGTGGCGCGTGCCTGTCATCCCAGCTACCTGGGAAACTGAGGCTGGGGATTGCTTGAGTCTGTGGTACCCCGGGCAACGTGAGCCTGTGGTTCCACGGGCAAAAATAGCTAGACCTAGTCTCAAAAAAAAAAAAAGGGACATGGGGGGGAGGGAAGGTATCCCAGCAACCATCTACTAATGTTGTAATTTAAAGAATGAAAAAATTTTTTTAAAGATATTTGCAAAGCCTCAAAGTGTCTCCCCACAAGATACGTACCATTACAAGGGGAAAACAGTAACTTTTCAGTGAGGAAATCTGGCAGACACCATCTTAACAGAATGATCAAAGCTAACATCACCAGTAAAGAGACAGATTGATCATATGTCTCCTTACAGGATGCAGTACCATTTCTGTGATATTCTTAACAAGAGCATAACCTCTATGTAATCATGACAAAACATCAAACAAACTAAGGGGTATCCTACAGAATACCCAAACAGCACTCTTTAAAGTTGCCATGGAAAAAAATTGTCATGGAAAGACAATGAACTTGAGGTGAGATGAAAATGAAATGAAGTGGGATCCTGGTTTGGAGTACAAAGTAGAAAATGATATTAGTGGGAAAATTCTAGTAAATTCTCTAGTGCCATGTTAATTTCCTAATTTAAATAATCATGGCTATGGTGATATTGTTATGGGGGAAGGAGGAGCAGGCTTGTTACTAAAAATACTTTGGCAGCTTTTCCTAAACCAGAGAAAAACCTTTACCTTTCAATCTGATACAAAACAGGCAAAAGCCTTTATCAACCCTTAAGCTTCCACAAACTAGTTACCTCTGTCATTCAGATGCCTACTATTTGCCTGCCTCAAGGCCCTCTCTCAAACTAAAGAGAAAAAAAAACTTTCAGATTCTTTGACTGCCCACAGCCTTTGCTATGTAATTCCAAAGTCAGAACAAACTCTTAAAGTGATTAAACTATTTATTACTAAGTAAGCAAGTAAGAAAGTGATTACCTAAACATGTACTACAAGATAAGCATGTAAAAACCCATTACATGTACTACAAAATAAACATGAAAAACCCAGTTACCCCACGATATGTCCAAAACTGTCCTTTAATTCCTGGTCACCTCACCACATGTCCAAAAAGTCTGAATTCACCAGCATGTGTTCCAAAAGCAGAGCATTGCTCTTTTCCTCCTTTGGCATCTGTTCCAGCTTCCTCCAAACACATGGTCCAAGATGTGGTGTTCCTTTTTCCTTTTGGCGTTCTCTCAACTTTAGGTAGTAGAAAAGCTCCAAGGTCAAACAGGAACCAACACTAGGTCCATCTTCTCAGGCCTCACTCACAGTCTCTCCAAAAGTATCTGAATCAAACTAGGTAAGACAAACTCCAACATGAAGTTCAAATCTCCAAACTCTTTAGACTCCTTCAGCACACATCATCAGCTTATGCATACTAAGGCTATGAGTTCACCAGCCCAGGACGAAGGCCACAGGCTCCAGGCTACCTCAGCCATCATGGTTGGCCCCATATCCAAAAATGTCTGATCCTTTCTCTCCTAAGTCCCTTTTATATCTTTCCTCGTTGTTTTTTCCTGTCTTCTGGGAACAGAGCCTTGTCAATCACCTGACATCACAAAAGCTTTGTTTTTCTTGCTCCTCCCCTTCTATCCTTCTGAAAGAAAACTATGAATTCTAATGAAGGATCAACCTAAGCTTTGTTAACATGGGCTCTGAAACACTCAAGTTAGAAAGTCAAACCTCCATAATGTTGCCAGGTCCTTCTTGAAATTTACAATTCTAAAGCAAAAAAAAAAGTAATTCCTATTATCAATGCATAACATAAGCTATGTGAATGGCAGATGTCCTTCTAACCACCCCAATTCCCAACCATGTAAACTACTTGAAAAGAGGTTTAATCAAAATGAAGTCCCAGCAAATTCCAGCTGGCTTGACTGTGCTGACTGAGTGCAGCCAGGCCTCAGGCTCTCAGGGGCTTGCCTGCCCTTGGCATGAGCAGGGTGGAGGCGAGGCAAGAGGCTGGTCCTTGCCCAGCTCCAGGGGTCTCTGCTCCCTGCTCTGAGGTGGCTCCTTTGCTTGCCAGGCTCTGTTGGCCTGCTTTCAGCCTGCCCTCCACCTCTCTAGACCTAACACATACCTATACACATATACATGCATATACACATATGCATACATACACATGTACATAAAGCCTGGAGGCAGACATTATTGAAGGTTTTGTGAGCTGTTGTCACAGAAAGTAAAGTGATATTCCATATTAATAATGTCAGAAGTCTTTGACTCCTCTGTCTGGTTTTTTTGGCCATCTCTTCTTGACACTGTTTCTCTCCTTACTGTCCCTGACCCCTGCTTCCAAACTTCTCTTCATTTGTAATGCAGAGCCATTTAGTGATTTGCTTCCTGCTCTGACTTTTGCTAATCTATGCCCTTCCAGTCTCATTTTCCAGCCCAGGTTGCTAGTAGAGGACTTTTCAAAATAAAAGCACTAAAAAAAAGAAAAGAAAATAAGCACTAAAAGAAAAGAAAATTATGTCAGTTACAAACATGATCTTTTGACTTTCACATACCCTGGATCCCATGAAGTGAATATGCTGTGGGGACGCCCTACTGCTCCTTTTTGTTCCATGGTGATCACCCACATGGCTACATCTAGCTCTCTGGGCATTGGTGGGCCCTGAGACTGTGTTTGGATGATGCCGCATTTAGAGTGCAGCTAGCTGCTCCAATTGTACAGTCTATCCCTATTTAGTTAGGGCCCAGTCAGGAGATGGAAACTATACCAGTCACTGGAACAGGATTTATTTGACTTACTCTAACTTTTTATTCAGAAATAATTTTAAACTTAGTAAAAACATTCAACATTAGTCCAGAGGGTTCCATATGTCTGTCACTCACCTTCCTTTAATATTAACATATTACGCCGGGCACAGTGGCTCGTGCCTATACGCTTCAGCCTATGAAGCAGCTGGGGTTAGGCATCGTGGTTCGAGTACTGCTTGGGGCAAAACAGCGAGACCTAGCCCCAAAAAATAGCTGGGTGTGGTGGCGTACACCTGTAATCCAGCTACCTAGGAAGCTGAGGCTGGGGGTTGCTTGAGTCTGTGGTACCCCGGACAATGTGAGCCTGTGGTTCCATGGGCAAAATTAGTGAAACCTGGTCTCAAAAACAAAACAAAACATAATAAATATCACCATATTGTTGGAGGGTATCTGCCATTAACATAGCTGATGTTATGCATTGATAGTAACATGGTATAGGAGATAGGAGTTACTTCCCTTTTGCTTTACAATTGTAAATTTCAAGAAGGACCTGACATTAAGGAGCTTTGACTTTCTGACTATGCCAAGGTGTGGTTGCTAGCCTTAATTAGAATTCACAGTTTTCTTTGAGAAGTATAGAAGGGGAGGAGAAAGAAAGACAAGGAGAGGGAAAACAAAGAGGAAGATATGAAAAAAGACTTAAGAAAGAAATAAATGATTGGCCATTTTTTGGAAGAGGATACAGGCCTGGCCATGATGGCCGAGGCAGCCTGGGGCCTGTGGCCTTTGGCCCAGGCTGAGCCTTAGTGTTATCGGGTAAAGAAAGAGTGACTTTTTAACTATAACCTATGTAACTGAAAAATCCTCCTCTTCTAGCTTCTCCCTAAGACTCAAAGCTCAACACCTTGCATTTTCACTGACCACTACTATTGTTATGTGGAACTCCCTGCTGCTTGCTAGCAGCTTTTCTCAGCTCTCTCTCTCTCCCAGACCAAGAAAAGAAAAACTCAGAAACTGCAGTTTACAACTTACTAGGTTGCCTCAATTTACCCTTTGCAGCTCCTGCATCCTAAAGACATTCAAAATTGTGGGTTCTTACTGTCACCTCCCGCCTTTTCATTAAAATTTCAAGCCAGAACAAGACTCTTAGAGTGCAGACTAATTTATTACTAAACAAAGTGAATTCCTATTCACTACAGAAATAAACATATAAGAAAAACTCCAATTACTCCAACATTGTCCAAAACCTTCCTCAACATTGTCCAAAGCCCATCCCCAAGATTGTCTAAAACCCTCAGTTCTTTAGTCCTATTAACCTCACTACTTGTCCAATCCTTCAGATTTCATTTACATGTGCTTGAAGAGTAGACATCTTTCTTTGGTGTGCTCCAGTTCTTCCAATCAGGCAGTCAAGAGAGTAATGCTGTCTTCACCTTGATGTAGTGTCATCCTCACTTCAAGCAGTTGAAAGAAACTCCGAAATACAGGAACCAGCAAAGGTCATCTAGCTCACAAATCCTCTCCTGAAACACCTGAATCAAACTCAGTAAGACAAACTCCAACATGGAGTTCAAATCTCCAACCTCTTTAGCTTTCAGCAGGCACATTCAGCTTATGCTTACTAAAAGCCATAAGTTACCAGCCTGAGCCAAAGCCTAGGCCTGAGGCCCATTGGCCCTAACTCCTGGCCTCCATCTTTCCTCCCAAAAAGGCTGAATCCCTTTCTTTGTTCCTCAAGACTCTTTATACCTTTCTTCCCAAGTCTTCCTGCCAAGGACTCCTAGGGGAAAGTCCTGTCAGGCAGGTATGCAAATCAAAGTACTATCCAGCTTTCTGTAAAATTTGCAAGTTTATAGTAACAGGAGAATAGCTAGCTCTTTATCAAATGTATGTATCAAGTGTTAATGACTGAGGTAGGGTGGGTAGGTCCAGCATCATTAGCATGCAAGCTGATGGTATGTGCTGAAGGAGTCTAAATAGTTTGGAGATTTGAACTTCATGTTGGAGTTTGTCTTACCTAGTTTGATTCAGATACTTTTGGAGAGACTGTGAGTGAGGCCTGAGTAGATGGACCTAGTGTTTGACCTTGGAGCTTTTCTACTACCTAAAGTTGAGAGAACGCCAAAAGAAAAAAGGAACACCATATCTTGGACCACATGTTTGGAGGAAGCTGGAACAGATGCCAAAGGAGGAAAAGAGCAATGCTCTGCTTTTGGAACACATGCTGATGAATTCAGACTTTTTGGACATGTGGTGAGGTGATCAGGGACTAAAGGACAGTTTTGGACATATCGTGGGGTAACTGGGTTTTTCATGTTTATTTTGTAGTACATGTAATGGGGTCATGGGGTTTTTACATGCTTATCTTGCGGTACTGAATCCAGGGACCCAATATGGACCCAATTCCTTTCACTGAGAAAGGAACGTGGGCATTGCTATCACCTGCATCTGAAAGACACAGAGACTAAGACTAGCCTGAGGCCAGATAAGGCCACTACCCCTTTTTACTGTAAAGTGATTATCTGGGCAGACTTGGTGATGATGCTAATGAAGGATCCTGAGGTGGTGACTCCCAAGGCTTGGAAGGAAAAGGGAAGTACAGACCACCAAGGCTGTAGTTGTGAATTGAGGTCCTCTGGTTGTTGAGGAGAGGGGAAGCAAGGAAAAGGATAGAGAGGAAGGGAGCAGAAAGAGAGAGATATGATTTTGGAGAGGAGCATGGAGAGCGAAGTGAGAGTGAGAGCCTGGAAACTGGCATCAGGCATGGAGGTTTTCAGCCTCAGGAGGAGAAGGACCCAGGAGCTGGGTCCTTTGGAGCTTCCTCACCTCCCCAGCACTCAGGTTCCTGAGGATCCAGAGGTGTGTGAAGGCAGAGGAAAGGTGACTCTGGTGAAGTGCAGAGCCACGGTGAAACTCAGACAGGCCTGCCTGGGGAGACCTGCCTGAGACCCACCTGTATTGGTTGGATTCATCTGGTGCCAACTGGAGTGACAGAGGATCGGGAGTCAAGGACACTACCTGGGGTATTCGACCAGAAGTGCCCTAAGACTTAAGTAAACCCCACGAAGCTCCCTGAGGAGCGGAAGTGAACCTCTATTCCATTTGGAACACATGTGAGGGTCTAGACTCTTAGTTTGTTTTCCTCATATCTGGAAATAAACCTCCATGTCTGTCCTGGTCACTAAGGTTTGATCTCGGAGCAGCTGCTGCCACGCAGGCAGAAGAACCCATAGTAAAAAGGAATTTAAAACGGAGTAGTCCCTATCCTCCATAACAGATTTTGGTGATTCCGCCGGGAAATACTGCCTGTGGTTTGACCAGCCCAAGTGTCTTTCATCTTGCGTTGGTCACCTACTAGCGCAAGAGCAACTGCTAGACCTTTGGTATAAGTACTTGAAAAAAAATAATAGCTATGGGTTTGACAGTAGCTTAGACAATTCACCTTCACTCTCTGAAGAGTCTGTTTTCTCGATGTAACATTGTGGTTTACAAAAGTTGTAAAGTACAGTATTGATAACGCAATGCCATTATTGTTGGGTATTGTGTGGATTTATGGTGGAAATTTTTACATGAACCTTGGATTTATGCTCTTAGGGGCCTTACTGGCTTCATTGATATATATATATATATAACATTTAGACGAAGGGAGAACAGCAAGTCTATACAGAGGGGCAATTGCAGATAAAACAACTGCAAAAGGAAATACAGGAAATAAGTTTAACAATGCAAAAGGAGGTGCAATAGACCTATTTAATGATGCAAGAGTAGAAAGTCAACCATCTCCTTTCCCGGACAGCAGTGATAGAGGGGTACAGGTGGAGGAGGACTACTTCCTGAGGGCAGCATTGAACCCATCAGTACAGAATCCTCGTGCTGCTACTGTACCTACTGAGGAAGGCGCGAAGGCTCCACACACCTTATCACCTCCCAGCATTAAGACGTCACCATTTTGCACTAGATGAGGCACAAAATTTGGAGCAGAGTAATACCCTCTTTGTGAATTTCCGGTGGGAGGACTGAATGAACAGGGTCGGCCAGCTGGATATTTTGGTTACATACCTCCTTTTCCCCAGGGGATCTCTTAAACTGGAAAATCTCTGTTCTGTCATACCGGCAGGACCCTGATAAGATGACAGATTTGTTTTGCTCGATTTTTGCACCCCATCGGCCTAGCTGGGCAGACATTCAGTCTCTGTTAGAGACATGGTTGACAAGTGATGAGCGGAGAATGGTTTTAGGGAAAGCTAGGGAAGAGGCTGGCCGTCTCCATGTGGAAAATGGAGACAATTCAGGGTCAGAGGAGGCTGTGCCTTCTACAGAACCTAGCTGGGACCCCAGTAATGGGGGCACAACAATGTTAAGACATTATCAGAACTGTCTGCTAGTGGGACTAAGACAAGGAGTCCCAAAGCAAAAGAACTATGGAAAAGCTTGGGAGGTTCGTCAAAGGGCTAATGAGAACCCTTCAGCATTCTTAGAAAGTATTAGGCAGGCCTTTCGCCACCATATGGATATAAATCCTGAGGCTCCAGAAAATTCAAATTTGGTGAGAATGATATTTGTTGCCCAGAGTGCTCCTGATATAAGAAGAGAGCTTAATAATATTAAGAATGTGTTGGAAATGTCTACCCACCAACTGGTAGATGCAGCCTTCAGGATATATAACAGGCAACAAGAGAGAATTGAATATGGCATTTGAGAGAAGGGGAGTGGGACCAAGATTCAGAAATAGAGAAGGGATTAAGAGAGAGTCTTTAGGGGGAGACCAATGTGCACTTTGCATAGGGTTTGGTCATTGAAAAAATGATTGCCCCTCCTGAAGGGAAAGAAACCAAAGTGGGAGAAGAAGGGAATATAGTCCCATAAGAGCACAGGGTGTGGAAAGGAGGGGACATTATGAAACCGAAAATTGCTGAGGTAGGAGGACTGAATGACCAAGAAGCAAGGAGAAAAGACAAATGGTTGTTCAGGAAAATGGTTCAGAACAGGAATGGGGGGCCCAGGGGTTCCACTTGATGTAAATAGGACTATTGCAATTACCCCCTCAGAACTCTGGGTAGCAATTAAAGTGGGGGATCGTTTGGTGGATTTCTTGGTAGACATGGGGGCAATTTATTTGGTCCTAAATTCTAAGTTAGCTGCGGTCAGTGGGAAAACTGTACCTGTCACTTGGGATTATGGGAAGGTCACAAGACAAAGGCTTCCTGCAACCTAGAGGTTGCCGATTCAGTGGGAAAAATTTGCAGCACAATTTTTTGTATATGGAAGAATGTCCTATCCCATTCCTTGGTCGTGATCTCCTCGGTAAATTGAAGGCACAAATTGTTTTCACACCCCAGGATTGGAGGGTACACCTCCAAACACCCACTGAACATGCCCTGAGGTATCTTACTGGGGATGCCCCTCCTAAAGAGGAAATACTGCTTAATGGTATTTGTAACAGGATAAATAAAAAGGTTTGGACAGATGAATTCCTGGGTGTGCAAGAAATGCAAAACCCATACGGATTGTGCTAAGTGAGGGAAGTAAGGCTCCAAGAAAAAAACAGTATCCCCTTAAAGAAGGGGCTTTGAAGGGAATTCAGCCAGTATTGACAAACAAAGGTCTAGCTATTTTTGCCTGTGGAACTGCAGGCTCTCGTTGCCCAGGGTACCACAGACTCAAGCCATTCCCAGCCTCAGCTTCCCAGGTAGCTGGGATTACAGGCGCACACCACCATGCCCAGCTATTTTTTTTTTTGGAATGAGGTCTTGCTACGGGCCCCAGGCGGGACTCGAACCGCGATTCCTAGCCCCGACCGCTTCATAGGCTGAAGCTTACAGGCACGAGCCACCGTGCCTGGCCTGACAAACTTTCTTCAGTATGGTCTCATTTGACCTTGCTGCTCTCCCTATAATACTCCTATACTGCCTATAAAGAAGCTCCACAGTGAAGAATAACGTTTTGTACAAGATTTAAGGGCAATTAATGATATTGTGGAAATATACATCCAACTGTGCCAAATCCATACATACTGTTGACTGGTATACTTGGAGAGTTTGCTTGGTTTTCAGTATTGAACTTAAAGGATGCCTTTTTCTGCTTACCTGTAGATGAACGAGATCAAAACGTTTTTGCTTTTTAGTGGCAGGACCCGATCTCCAAAAGTGTGTCACAGAATTGCTGGACAGTGCTTCCACAAGGATTTAAAAATTTCCCCACCATCTTTGGGGAGATGTTGGCCAGAGATCTTCGACAGATCCAGCTGAAACAAAGTATTCTTTTGCAGTATGTAGATGACTTATTGATCGCCAGCCTTGACCATGATTCGTGTGTGGAAAAAACCAACTTGGTTTTAAATCACCTGGCAGGGTGCAGCTATAAGGCCGCAACCAAAAGCTCAACTGTGTAAAGAACAGGTGACATACCTGGGATTTGAAATTGAAAAAGGCAAACGGGGCTCATGACCAAGAAAACAGGTAATTACTGTTCTTAAGGTCCCCAGTACTCGGAGACAGTTGCGTGGATTTTTGGGGATGGTCCGATTTTGCAGAATTTGAATTCCTAACTTTGGGCTCATTGTAAGACCTCTTTTCCAAGCCCTCAAGGGCCCAGATTCTGGTCTCCTACAGTGGATCCCTGAATGCCAGCAGGCATTTGAGGAGATAGAGAAAAAACTGAGTCCCCGGCCTTAGGGTTGCCAGACTTAAGGAAGCCTTTCAAACTATAGGTACATGAGAGACAAGGTGTTGCACTGGGGGTGCTAATCCAAATGCTGGGAATGGATATGCAGCCCGTTGCATATTTTGTTTGTTATCCAAACAGCTGGATAACACTGCCAAAGGCTGGCCATCCTGCTTGCGGGCTGTGGCTGCGACTTGTGGCCTGATGCACGAAGCAGAAAAGTTCACACTGGGCCAGCCTATTACTGTGTATGCACCACACCAGGTACTGACCTTATTGGCATAGAAAGATGGGCTTTGGCTGACTGCGGGGCACATGGGAAAGTACCAAGCTGCCCTCCTGGACAACCCTAATGTATGTTTACACGTAATCAACACTTTGAACCCAGGTGCTTTGCTCCCAAGTAATGCAGAGAGCCTCAGGGGTGAGCCTTTAGCTCATAACTGCCTGGATACTATAGAGACTGTCTATGCTAGCAGATCAGATTTGTCTGACCAGCCTTTGCAGAATCCGGACTGGAAACTGTTTACCAATGGAAGCAGCTTTATGGACCATGGACATCAACACGCAGGATATGCAGTTGTTACACTTGAAAGGACTGTGGAAGCCAAAGCCCTCCCAACAGGGACATCAGCGCAGAAAGCAGAATTGATAGCTTTGACCCGAGCCCTGGAACTCTCCAAAGGTAAGAGGGTCAATGTTTTCACTGACTCACACTATGCTTTTCTCATTCTGCATGCACATGGAGCTATCTGGCAAGAGAGGGACCTCCTTACAGCTAGTAGCAAGAACGTTAGGCGTTCACTAGAAATCCTGGCACTGTTGAAAGCAGTGAACCTAGAGCCGGGCACGGTGGCTCATGCCTGTAAGCTTCAGCCTATGAAGCAGCTGGGGCTAGGGATCGCAGTTCAAGTCCCACTCGGGGCAACACAGTGAGACCTAGTCTCAAAAAATAGCTAGGCGTGGTGGCACGCACCTGTCATCCCAGCTACCTGGGAAGCTGAGGCTGGGGATCACTTGAGTCTGTGGTACCCCAGGCAACGTGAGCCTGCGGTTCCATGGGCAAAAATAGCGAGACCTAGTCTCAAAAAAAGAAAAAGAAAGCAGTGAACCTGCCCTTATCTGTAGGGTGCACTCATGCCTCTCATGGACTTGTCACAGTACGCCCCGACATACACTGAACAGGATGAACAGAGGGTGAGTGGGGATTTGATACTATTGACCCCTGTTCAACTTGGAAAATGAACTCACATGGCATGATTCCCAGAGGCACTGGTCTACCCAGTATTACATTTGCATGAAGGATCCCACTATGGGAGAGATGCATTGCTGGACTCCATATGCCCATATTTAAAGGGTCCCAGTTTGCACCATGCAGCTCGACGGATTACACAAAGTTGCTAAATATGTGCTAGAAATAATCCTAAGACTGACTCCCACCGGAAAGCTAATGGAGTACAATATCGGGGCAAGTACCCTTTCAAGGACTGGCAAGTAGACTTTACACAGATGTCCAGGACGACCGGTAATCTGGTAATTGTGAATATCTACTAGTTTTTGTAGACACTTTCTCAGGATGGGTGGAAAGCATTTCCCACTAGGACTGAAAAGGCTTCGGATGGCAAAAGTATTATTAAAAGAAATAATTGCTTGTTTCGGATGGCCAAACTCTATCCAGAGTGATAATGGACCTGCATTTGTCTCAGAAGTTAATCAAAAGATAAACAGTGCTTTGCAGATAAGCTGGAAACTGCATGCTGCCTGGAGACCACAATCTTCTGGTCAAACAGAAAAAATGAACCACACATTGAAAAAGATCTTGGCAAAACTGTGCCGAGAGACCCATTTGAGCTGGGACCAGCTATTATCCATTGCTCTTCTTCAGATCAGAGTGGCACCTAGGAGTGGGCTGCTATTGAGTTCCTTTGAAATCGTTTTTGGGAGACCTTTCCAGGCCTCAGTTTTGAATGTGACACCAGAAATTGAGCAAGAGTGCGGGATCAAACAATATGTAAAACATATTCAAGCGATTCTGGCAATCACACATAAGTTTGCACTCTCTAGAACTGCCTTACCTCCAGATGAACCACTACACCCATTTAGAGCTGGTGACCAGGTTTTACTCAAGTTCAGACAGATAGGAGATGCCCAAACTCAGTTGTCTGAAAAGTGGTCAGGTCCTTATGATGTGCTGTTGTTAACTACACACACTTCCTTTAAAGCTTGCAGGTGTAAAACCTTGGGTGCATCATTCGAGAGTGAAAAAGGCTACAGCTAATGATGTTCAAAAAACTGAGAGTCATTGGTCCTGTGAACCTGTCAACGATTTAAAGTATCTGTTTCAAAAGGGTTAATAAGCTTTGTGGTCTAAATTGTATAAAGTAGCAAGTGCCATGTTTTTGCCTGTTGGTATAATAGATACCGATCTTGATAACTGCTATAACTGGTATTTATGTGATAACATGTTTGGTATAATGTTATTATATGTAATGATAAATAAGGTACAGTCTTATTTTAGATCAACATAGATACCTTGGACTTAAAACAAAGATAGGGGAATAAAGCCGGGGACCCAATATGGACCCAACTCCTTTCACTGAGAAAGGAATGTGGGCCTTGCTATCACTTGCATCTGAAAGACACAGAGACTAAGACTAGTCTGAGGCCAGATAAGGCCACTACCCCTTTTTACTGTAAAGTGATTATCTGGGCAGACTTGGTGATGATGCTAATGAAGGGTCCTGAGGTGGTGACTCCAAGGCCTGGAGGGAAAAGGGAAGTACAGACCACCAAGGCTGTGGTTGTGAATTGGGGGCCTCTGGTTGATGAGGGGAGAGGTGCAAAGAAAAGGATAAAAAGAGGAAGGGGGGAGAGAAAGATAGATGTGATTTTGGAGAGGTGCTTGGAGAGTGGAGTGAGAGCGAGAGCCTGGAAATTGGCATCAGGTGCAGTTTTCCGTCTCAGGAGGAGAAGGATCCAGGAGCTGGGTCCTTTGGAGCTTCCTCACCTCCCTGACACTCAGGTTCCTGAGGATCCAGAACTGTGTGAAGGCAGAGGAAAGGTGACTCTGGTGAAGTGCGGAGCCACGGTGAAACTCAGACAGGCCTGCCTGGGGAGACCTGCCTGAGCCCCACCTGTGTTGGTTGGATTTCATCTGGTGCCAACTGGAGTGACAGAGGATCAGGAGTCAAGGACACTACCTGGTATATTCGACCAGAAGTGCCCTAAGACTGAGGTAAACCCCACGAAGCTCCTTGAGGAGCGGAAGTGAACCTCTATTCCATTTGGAACACATGTGAGGGTCTGGACTCTTTTCGTTTGTTTTTCCCGTATTTGGAAATAAACCTCTTGTCTATCCTGGTCGCTAAGGTTTGATCTTTGATCTCGGAGCAGCTGCTGCGCGCAGGTGGAAGAATCCATAGTAAAAAAGGAATTTAAAAGGGGGTAATCCCTATCCCCCGATAACAGTACATATTTAGATAGTCACTTTCTTACTTGTTTACTTAGTAATAAATAGTTTGATCACTTGGTCTGACTTTAAAATTACATAGCAAGACTGGAGGAGTAGGGGGCCAGGCATGGTGGCGCATGCCTGTAAGTGGCAGCCTAGGAAGCCACAGCCGGGGCTAGGGATCGCTGTTTGAGTCCCACCGGGGGCACGTAGCACGACTTAGTCCCCCCGCCAAAAAAAATAGCTGGGTATGGTGGCGCACTCCTGTAATCCCAGCTAACTGGGAAGTTGAGACTGGGGATTGCTTGAGTCTGTGGTACCCCGGGCAACGTGAGCCTGCGGTTCCACAGGCAAAAATAGCAAGACCTAGTCTCAAAATAAAAAAAAAAAGTTTTTTTTTCTTTAGTTTGGAACAGAAAGGACCTGGGCAAGCAGCAGGTATCTGAATGACAAAGGTAACTTGTGTGTGAAGTTAATAAAGGCTCTGGCTCACCCATTTTTATATCAGATTAAAAGGTAAAGGGTTTTTTCTGGTTTAGGAAAAACTGGTAAAAGATTTTTAGTAAAAAGCCCCACCCCCACTTCCCATAACAGGGTAAATTCTTTAATGATGGGAAATTCCAACTTTGAGGACACATGTGACCTTGGAGAAATGAAGTTTGATGTGAAAGCACACTTGTGTATATTTTTGTTGTGTTTCTCAGTCTGTTGAAAGTTGGCACACTCTTTCCATAGTTTATCAGTGGAACAAACCAAACAGGAAGCTGCTTTCCTAGGGTACCAGCTTTAGCAGTCTCCCATTTCCTATAAAGTCCTCTTTTTGATAGTCACGAGTCCTTGTTTTTTAGCTGAATACATGACCAAATAGGATAGAAATCGCATTTCCTACTCCCCTCAAAGGATCACATGATTTGGTCACATGACTGTGGTTTGGCTAATGAGATCTGAGCAGAAGAATCTGCAGAATTTTGCTGGAAGATGTGTGCTCCCTCATGCCCTTCTTCCCAACTTCTAGCAAGAGTGTGATTGTGCTACTGTGATACTGTGATTTAGAAGAAATGTACATTTGGTGTTCCTTCTCCATTCTTACTTAGAGCTCCTAAAACCCTTCAAATTTCCTAAGTGATAAGAGCAACACAGTGTCTTTTGTTATTCCTAACAAATCCCTTTCCAAACCCCTCGGAGTATGTTAATTTGGTGATTTTTGGAAAGCTCCTGGATAGCCTCTGGATGGGGGCTGGTTGCCAGGGAAACCAACCTTGTGATCAGAGGGTTGGAACTTTCAGCCCCAACCCCCAGCCTCCTGGGAGCCTCTGGAAGTTGAATTAATCACTAGTGGTCACTGATGTAATCAACCGTATTGCCACAAAACCCCAAAAGGACAGGATTTGGAGAGCTTCCTGGTTGGTGAATAAGAACGTATCCACGTGTTGGGAGGGTGATGTACCCCAAATTTCACAGGGACAGAAGCTTCTCTTCTCAAGCTCCTTCTAGACCTTACTCTATGTATCGTTTCACCTGGATATTGATTTTTATTTTCTTTAATATTCTTTGTAATAAACTGGGAAATTAGGAAGTAAAATATTTTCTGACTCCTGAATTCTGGGAGTTGCTCTAACAAATAAATAGTAACTGCGAAGGGAATTGTGGGAACCTCCAAAATACAGGAGATGAGCCAGACACCTGGACTTGCAATTGTTGTGTGGTGTGTGTGGTGGGGGTGGGGTGGAGGTGGAGGAGTGGTAAGGAGTATCCAGTCTGGATCTGAGTCCTTCACCTCTGGGAGTCAAGTATGATGATCAGGTAAAAGCATGGTAACTAAAATATGCTGAAGTCCAGTAACCTAAGAAATCACAGCCTAGGGGTCTAGATAAACAACCAGTGAATTACTGATTCAGTTTACTGATATGCAGCCTGGTTCCTCCTTGAATCTTCCTCATTGTCTTTGCCACATTAGGTCCTGTACCAGTGATAATTCACTGGGAATACCAGAGCATGTAAAGTGTATATAAACCCTTAACTCCCTGTTCAGAGGGCTCAGCCTTTGGATATGAATCTGCTTGAGTCAGTACCAGAACTAATAGACCTGCTTCTTGCCAGCCAGGGTGTCCTCATTTCCTTGGTGCTGCTTTCAGGATCTGGTGTTCTCCCTGGGTAAATAGGACCTGGTGTAGGGCACCTAGTTGGTGTGTGGAATTGCTTGCTGTGACAAATGCCAATACAATTTGGTGATCAGAAGCAAAGGATTAAGGAGAAGACTCATGGTGATATCGGGTGGCGAAAAAGAAACAAAACGGGGTGCTTACCCAAACATACAGAGGGGAGCAGCTGGCCCTTTAAAAGCCAGCCACACACAGGTTCTTCCCAGCCCGTGCATGCAGTAGCAAGACCACATAAACTTTAAGAGGGAGACAAAAACAAACTGACTTATTGCAAATCAAAGTCACTGAGGGGTACAAAGGAAGCCCTTTGGTAATCTTACCACACAGTCCAAACTGCACATGGCTGCTCAGCCATGTGCATCCACAAAATGGCAGCTGCTCCACCTTAAGC
>PVHY01023588.1:0-20760 GCA_004024945.1 Uropsilus gracilis
ACTTCCAGTAAAATACCATCAATAAAATGACAGTCACATCTATTTAAATCCTTTTGCCAAGGCTTTAGAAATTCAGGTTGTCTGCAATTGGGCAGGCAGGAAATTGTAACAACAAAAAAATATATTTTGTTATCAAAGTTTGGCTTGGGCTCTGTTGGAAATAAAATAGAGATGACATAGGAGGAAAATATGCAAGTAAGCATAACATTTCTTTTGAGAAAGTTTGTTATCAGAAAAGTTATCACAAATTATGTGGCTTTTCTGGTTATGAGATTTTATTAAGGAGTTGATTAAGAAAACAAACATGACATTAATTTTTTTATTTGAATGATATGTAAAAACTAGATGAAAATTTTTTTTCTAAAATGTGCATTTTCATGGACAAACATTACATCCAGTTATATTTCAGTATACATATACAATGAGCTTTAAACTTGCTAAAATAGAACATAAATACATTTCAATACTCAAAATGCTAAAAGGAGATTCTATAATAAGCAAAATATTTTTGCAATAATTGTGCTTTTTCAAATTCATAATGTTTTCACAGAAATACATGGCATAGTACTTAAAATTTTTTACCTTTTAATTTTTTTTTAAGAGTCTAGGTCTCATTATGTCACCCTGGGTTGTCTCAAACCCACACTCAAGTGATTCCTAGCCTCAGCATCCTAGGTATCTGTGATTACAGGTGTGCACCACTTGTACCACTGTGACTGGCTAAATTTTTTTACCTTTTAAATTACAGTAATACAGTCATTTATATTTTTCTAAAGGGTTTCTTAATGTGTATTAAATGACTCCAAAACTAGAGCAGAGAAACTATTGCTTGGTTTTACTCCCCAATGCTTTGCTTACCTTGACAGGTGTTCCTCTAAAGCCTCAATGCTCAGTAGCTAACAAGCAACTCAAACAGGTTTTTAGCTATGCCAAGAGATTAAAATTTTTAAAAAAAGATGTGTGAATGGACATAACTTTGCATTTATGATAACACCTCCTCTATGTTCTACTTGCCCTGACTAACAAGCTCCATGCCCTTGAATGGAGCTTTGTGGTTGCGCTGGTACACAGAGGAAAGATATTTTCTTATCTGTTAAAAATTATCAGTGACAGTCCTCCAGAAATTGTAAATGCTACCCTCTTAATACTAGAGAATTGGAATCAATGGACTTTACAGTATCTTTAAGGTAGTGTGTCCCTTACAAATGCTGTATAATGATATATGCTAATTGATAAATTGTCAATGCAAAGGAGATTGATTTCTGGAAACCACCTATTTAGGTGGAAGTGGCATTTTCTCTGGCATGCATTGTCCTAAGGAATGATGAGTTACAAAATGAATTACGAAAACATGAAGGATTTGAATATAGCGATGTTCTTTATCTTCTTCATTCACCACAAAAGGTAATTAAACTTAGAAAATACTAGAGTTCATTTACAAGAGGATGAATGTTAGGTCACATCCTTAGATTATTATCAAGTCATTTTGGTACCAAAATTAAATACATTACTTCAGAAATATGAAATCTCTTTAGTGGAATTAGTTTGTAGTGATGAAATATTGTTTCATATTGTTTATAGTTGTCACAATTAATTTTTGAAATATAGCAATTTTAATGTTTGGTGAAGAGTCAAGATGCAAGTGTCCTGTACAGAATGCATCAAGTATTCAACCTAAATTTTATGACCTTTCAACCTTCAGTCACCTACTTCATACTAATAAGCTAGATGGATATTTCTCAAACTATTTACAATAAAGGAATAACCTTTTCCTAGAAATTAGTTATAGGGAGTTAATTTTCTTTTATTGATGTAACATTTGCTTATATTGTTGTTGGTATTTTGGAAGTATATGATTTTTGCTCCCTACCACTCCATTTCAGATATAGTTACCGTAGTACATCCACTGCCAGGTCAATTCTTTAAAATAACAACAACAACACTTAAATTAAAAAGAATTTTAATTTTGTAAAAATTTGCAAAAGCAATACAGAGTGTTCTGGTATAGATTTCACTGAACTTTCCTGGATGTCAACCAGGAAACTGACACAATATTGTGAACTAATCTTCAGACTGTATTTAAATGTTGCCAATTGTCTCACCAATGTCCCTTTTTCTATCACTACATCTAATCCAAGACCCAACATTGCACATGACTATTGTTTTATCTCTAGTCTTCTTCAACCTGTGAAACTTAATGCTTTGTCTTTCATGATTTTGATGTTTTTGATGAATCCAGGAAAATTACTTTGTTAATAGTCTCTAAAATTAAGTTACCTGATTTTTGCTCATGATTAAATTGAGGTGATCTATTTGCATCACCTTCCCAGTATCATTTCAGGGGTAACATGATATTATGTTTCATAACTGACAGTGTTAACTTTGAGAACTTGATTAAAGTGGTGTCTGCCATATTTCTCCACTGTAGATATCTGTTTTGCATCATACTTTCACTCACCAATTTTAGCATCCACTGATGCAACAATAATTATGGTGACATCTGATTAATGACAATTAAAATCCCCTTTTCCTTTCTTCCTTTGTATATGTACTAATTGATATTTAACTGTAAGTTTTAAAGACTTCTTTCTTTCCTCCTTGCTTGGAAAATTCACTTGCAGAAATTCACTAACTTTCCAGACAAAAATTGTAGTGCTTACTTCCCATCTGATAAATGAAGTAAGTTAAATATAATGCCTATTTCTTTTCTTTGTAGGATATTTGTTTAAGAGCAGGTTATGCATTAACCCTCTTCGCCTTCAATAATAGCTTTCAACAATACTTAATATTGGAAAGTGGAATGATGACCATATCAATTTTTGAGCCTTTTCTTGAATCAACAGTTGAAATTGAGAGGGCAATGGCAGCATTTCAGGTATAAAACTGGAGGCTGAAACTTCAAATTCATAAATATTTTTTCTGTGAAAATTAGAAAAATGTTGAATCTGTAAAAATGTTCTCTGGCTTATAAAATTCGTAGTATTTTTCATATCATTCCCTTACACTTCATAAAATTCCAGTATCTACAAGGATCTTCATTTATATAGAATTTCACAAGTTACAAGGTGACTTTATACTTCATCTGATGCTTCTAACAATCCTGTATGGCTGAAAGCCCGAGTATTTTCGTCATCCCCATATTACAAGTATATAAGCATATAAACATGTTAGTGTCCACGGTAAGTTTTCTAATTGCAAATCTTTTACAGATGATCACATTCATTCTTCACACTGTGACAGCTATATATATCTGGATTCTTCTTTGTTCTCTCTCCTTTTTCTAACTTCTGACCTGTAGTAGGATTTTCAGTGAACCCATCCAGAAGAGGCAAGCATTGTAGAAAGAATTATATGTCATAACTGTTGTCACTGCAGTGATTATATAGAGACAAGTACTGTAATTCTCTCTCACCCTCCAACTTGCTGTCTTCTATTGTATCAGACCAAATACTCTTACCTTCCTGATTAACTCCCCCCGCCACAAAAGTTGAGAGAAGCTAGTCCAAAGTGTTCAATTATTCTGTTTTTTTTTTTTTTCAGATTATTGTATTAGCTAAAGTCATTATTGATGTTGACCATATTACTTTGTCTGCAAGAGGCATTACTATTCTAGTTGATAGCCTATATTCAATTCAATCCAGTACCCTTATCTTAACAGGTAAGATATAACTAGCGGTTAATTGAATTCACATAAAAAATTTTAAAACAAGCTTTCTTTTTTCTATAATGTGAGCAGAAGATAAGTCTGATGCTCTGTCACATAGTTTGAAGAATGAACTCATGTAAATCTACGTTGAGCTCCAGAATAAGCACATATGAAATCATGGGAATATAGTCTCCACACTGAATTGAACAAAGTAACACTCTGAGAGCCATTTTGTTTACCTAATTACTTTTTCTAACCCCTGATTATTCTTTCCAGGATATACAGTTTTCCACTTGAAGAGCTTACTCATTCTATATTCAAAGTTCCTCCTTCTACTACCTCTTTCTGACTCTTGGATTCCCCACCTTCCTCCATAGTTCTCTTGAATTCCCTCCCTTCCTCCATTTGCCCATCTGAAAAACACCACTCTCCCTCCCCCCTTATTAGCATGGCTTCTATAAACTTGGGATTTTAAAAATATAGACCTGAAAGATATTTTTAAACAATTATTGCTCTGGGTCATAAAACCCAGGCCTCTCCACCACAAGGCATTAAATACAAATCTTCTAGGCTTATAATGGAGTCCAGGAAAAAAAATAGGAGAGGTTAAAAAAATACTTCATTAATACCTTCATTTGCATATGTAAAAATGCATTTATGTCTTAAATTTTTTTTTTATTAGTGCAGGAACAGGGCCAGGCACGGTGGCTTGTGCCTGTAAGCTTCAGCCTATGAAGCAGCCCAGGCTAGGGATCATGGTTTGAGTCCCTCCTGGGACCTGTAGTGAGACCTAGTTCCAAAAAATAGTTGGGTGTGGTGGCGTGTGCCTGTAATCCCAGCTACCTGGGAAGCAGAGGCTAGGAAATGCTTGAGTCTGTGGTACCCCGGGCAACGAGAGACTGCGGTTCCACGGGCAAAAATAGTGAGACCTAGTCTCAAACAAAAGTTAGTACAGGAACCATATTTGAAATATCATGCCAGAGTTCTAAAAATGAGACATGAATTTTAATGGAATAGTTTTAAGGTGCTAGCTGCACATTTATTCATTACTGAATCACTTTCTTATTTTCAATCTTAATACATTCTCTTTATGGTAAGAATTTTAAATTTCAAAAGCAATATATTGATTTTAAAGTGTCATTATGCTCTTAACTCAAAGCCTTTTGGATCGCAAAAAGAACATCTTATAGTCAATCATATGCTCATGATTATTTTTAAAATATTTCAAAATATATTTCTAAAATATATTATAAAATCATATTAAAATGATTTGCAAAACACCTCATTCTTAAATAAACCTATATAACTTTTACCATTTGTGACAGAAAAGCAAACCATAATTTATTCTACATTTAACATATACTGTACAAACTTTTTCAGCATTCCTTCAATAATAGAGATGCTATGAGACTCCTTTTGAATACTTATACACAGGAATAGGAACAATGTATCAGTTCATAAAAAATAACTATTGTAAATATTTTCTGTTTAATTTATAGGTAATTTAATAGCTACCCTGGCTCATTCTAGAGCTGGTATTCCAGAAGCATTTACCACGTTAGGAACAATTCAACAGCTCTGCTATCATTTGTACTCAAGACAAGAAGAGGTAAAAACAATTCAAAAATTGAATATTCTAAAGTTAACAATATCCCTATCTACCTCTATAGGTTAAGTACTCCACAGGCTGATTCTTACATAACATAGTTGTGTAACTAGCTCATAGAGGATTTTCTGTTACTACAGCTCCATCCACAATTCTCATTCCTATAAAATGTGCAGATTTGTTTTAGCTGCAAAATTTTAAATGTAGCAACTTGGAATTCATTACACTGATAAAATTCAGCACACTGATAATATAGACTTATATTTATAAAATATCTCATAATAATATTTGTTCTTATAATCTTGTGATTTTTATAATGATTTGAAATGAATGAAAGTGCAGTTTGGGACAGTCTTCTCCATCTGGGTTAGGACAAGTGTGTGAAGAAGGCCAGACTGATTGATGACAGTAGTGTCTTGCCTTTTGGAATATCCCCCTTTACTTTCTCCATGAGGTTTAAGGCAGTGCTATCCAACTTTACAGTATATTGGAAGCACCTTTATTGTTACACCATAAATTGTTGGGCTTCATTCCCAGAGTGTGTGGTCTAATATATTTGGTGTAAGCCCTGAAGTCTGCAGTTCTATCAAGTTCCCAGACACTGAAGCAGCTAGTCCAGGGATCATACCTTAAGAATCACTGTTGAAGGTGTGGGAAAAGTATGGGCATATCCAGTGCAAAGACCAATATGTACCCCCTCTGTTATCCTACACAGGGCTGATTTATGTTCATCCTATAAGCTGTTTTATGGCACCAACTAACAAAATTTCCCAAGAATTGCCAGTATATTTTAATTAATAAATCCCATGGCTAAACTAATTACTCCATAGTTGCAAAGAGTATTTTTTTTCATAGAAAGAAACTTGAAACTTATTTTTGCTTGTTCGTTGTTTTTGCAAGTGGAAAATAAAATCGCTTTCATAGTGGTTTGTTTTTATTTATCTTATCCTATAGTCTCTTGCCTGGTTTTCTATTACAATCATCTGAGAGGTTTTGAAAAATCATGATTATGAAGTTGAAGCTAACAAACCAAAATATTTCAACTGGAGTTTCTCAGGGTGAATCCTAGGCATGGATAATTTTCAGTCATTTGGGTGATTTCAGTGCACAGTCAAAATTTGAGACCCACTGTTTTAGTTTGGACTCAGAAGTTCTTATTCTGGTTGCTCATTGGGATCACATGGCTCTTTCAAACAAATACAAATGCCTGGATACTTGTAAGGTAAATGAGTTGGTCAGGCTTTTTGCCCTTCCACCATTGGTCTTTATGACCAAGGCCTTTAAAATGGCCCAGCACCTGTGGTGTTTTCCCTCCCTATGGTTGTATGCCTGAGTCCTATGGATGTGTACAAGCATAAGTGGGCACACCTGGATATGGGGGAGAGACGAGAGCACAGGAACCCCAGACAGAAGGAGAATGCCAGAGAACCCAGAAAGAGTGTGAAGATCCCTGAGAGGAGTGGCTGAGGGACTAGCCTACTTCCCAAATGCCCTGGGTCTGGCCCTGACCCTGGCCTCAGTCCTGCCCTGCCCTATCTGGTGTGTCTGGTGTAACTGCTAGAACCAATAAAGAATCTATGCAGATTGGTGAGCTTGATGCTTGCACTACAGTTGGCATCACGATCAGGCTGCTTACATTACGATACTACACCTAAGCAAATCTGACAAAGGCTTATTTTTTTATTTTTTAAAAACTAGTGATTCTACAGTGCATTTGGGTCTGATAAGAGCTATTGGAAATCAACGGCAGCTGAAAACGCTCTCTAAAAACATGGCTGTAATGCTTCCATCTATTTGGTTGCCACCAGTTGACATATTTACTATACATAGAGGCTATCCTATGAAATATCTAATGAGACCACTCGATTAGTTTTGGGGGTGGTTCTGTAATTAAGGCATAATTGTTTCTTCTTCACTTAGGTCCGTACAGCTTGCTCATGTGCTCTTGGCTACTTAACTTACAATGCAAATGCCTCCCGCATCCTATTAAAGGAATGCAGGAATAAGCCTAATCAATTCCATCGTATAACAAGTAGTATCAGCAGAGATGCAAGTATTAACCCAGAATTTTTAAAGGAATTTCAAAGGCAACAAAAAGTGGGACTTCCTTCCTTAAGGTATGTTTTTGAAGTTTCAGTAGTAAAAGTGATAAAGAAGTTTCTTTAAAAAGTTTTAAGATCAAAGAAGGGAAATGATCCTTGCTATAAATATATGCCAAAGTATAAACTTTATCATGTCCATTGCCAAAGCCTGTTTAAATTATAGCTTATCAAAAGAATTGTGGGTGCAGACATGAATACAACTAGATTTTGAGTGATCCTGTCTGGCAAGAAATTAGTCACATTTCAGAAGTTTTTGGGAGGCTTGCCTTCAAGTATGATCCAGGATGCCATTTTGGGGTACACTAGGCTACTCAGAGTTAAGCCAACAGCAACACTACTATGACCTGGGCATCAAACAGGTATCCTGGACTTGATCCAAAGCCAGGCAACTCTCAGAAAGGAAAAAGCTAAATCAGACTCAGTGTATAATTAGAGTTATGATAAAGTTTACCAGGTATTTATTCAAAGGATTTTTGCCTCTGTGTTATAGTTTAATCTTGAACTTAAGTTTTTACTTATTATTATTATTATTATTTGAGACTAGTTCTCGCTATTTTTACTCATGGAACTGCAGGCTTCTGTTGCCTGTGGCACCACAGACTCAATCCCCAGCCTCAGCTTCCCAGGTAGCTGGGATATCAGGCATGTGCCACCACACCCAGTTATTTTTGAGGACTAGGTCTCACTATGTTGTCCTGAGCAGGACTCGAACCACGATTCCTAGCCCCAGCCACTTCATAGGCTGAAGGTTACAGACACGAGCCATTGTGCCCAGTGAACTTAAGTTTTTAAATGAGAGCAGACTCTCCTTACAATGGGCATAATATCCCTTCCATAGATGTAGCTGAATTACAAGTCTTCTCTGCAAACAATTCTATTTATATATAAGAAACAACTACTCAAGATATATTAACTCTATGATAACAGAACAGGATCCAATAATGTAGCATGGATCTATAACAAGTATAAAGATGAGTACATCTTTAGTCACTTTAATTTTTCGAAAAATTGAAAACCTAAAGCTAATTATATAATTTTACAAAATAAGGCAGATAGTAGCTCTAAATTTGTTTTTCATATTTTAAACTCTAAGTTTATATTTTCTCAAATTGTTAATACACAAAATGACCTGGTGCCTGTTCTCCAAACATATATACCAACCTGTCTCCAAAAATCTTTAATTTCAACCTTACTAGACTACTTCGTGCCCTCTGGAAATGCCATTGTTTTATAGGACTGTAATTTTTTCATACTCTAATCCCTCTGTCTGTAATACCCTCCCTCGTCACCTTATCTACTTGAAGCTCTATTTTCTTCAAAATTTAGCGTATTTATCATTTTTTCCATGAAGCTTTTCCAGATCACTTCAAGCAAATTTATGTTCTAAATGATTTAAGTGATAAGTGAGTGACTGAGTGCATATATATATCTATATATACACACACATATAAAACAAAACTATAGATAACATGCATAAATTAGACCACTAAACTGCAACAAAGAGGTTATATGGCCATAGTCTTTTATATTTCTAATTTATGTGATAAAAATATTTTCTTTTTAGTCTGGAGCAAAATGGAGGGCCGTCAATAATTCCTGTCTTTAAAAAAGGTAATCAATCTTTCTTCTATTCCTGAAATACCTTATAGTCCTGATGTTTTAAATTATTTATTCCATTTCTGAAATCTGAAATGAAGTCTATCAAAACAAATTTTATTTGTAAACTTTGGCTTTTGTAATTCTGTATACTTAGTCATATTACTCATTTCTTTAAGGCCTTGTTGTCAATTAGCACTTGACAAAAATCCCTTTGCCTTTGCTCACAAGTCAACCACAGAAATAACGTCATTATTTAAATAACATATGACTTAAATTATGATCCTGTAATTACTATTCTGTTTTATGTGCAATTTGTCTATCTACTGAGATTGTTCATGGGTGATAAGGTGATGGGAGAATCTTGGGGTAGAAGATGATGTTTTATATATGTGTGTATATATATATATACACACACACAGATATGTATGTGTACAATCAATAAAAGAAATAAAGCTAGTAAAAATAAATTTAAAAAACACAACAACTTGTCTATGTAATATCTCAGAGCAGAGAACACATTTTTTTCTATTGATAGTCTGGTATAATTTCATACATAGTTGGTAGATTATGATTAAGTGTCGTACAAGATCAGAGTCCAGACCTTATAATTTTACACACCAATTCCTATTAGATGTGAAATAGGGAAGGTTAATTACATAATGATTATATGTATACAGTTATTGCCTGTTCATACTTAGCAAAATGAGCCTTACCTGATAAAGTTCTATAGTGAAAATAAGAAGCAGTCACAGGTAAAGCTCAATTTGCTGCAGTCACAAGTGCGAGGATAGTAAAAGGAAAGAAGAGTTCTATTTAGCGAGTATCTGAAGGGAAGGGAAGTATGTGTGGGAGGCTATAGCTCTGAGTATCTTGGGCAGAAGAATGTGGGATTTTATGTCAGAGTAACTTACACAAGATAAAGTCAGTCCCATTCTCTATTTTTATATTCGTTTCTAATATCTGTCTACCTGTAATGATTTGACAAAGTTTTCAGATTCTTGGCAACGCAAGAGAAAATAAAGACAATGTAGTAAGACTTTACTAAAGTTAATTTCATTCAATATAAAGTCCATCATTTTGAGATAACGGCTTTTACAAACTCACTGGTGGCAAAATATCCCTCCTTTTACAAACTGATGTTTGAAGTATTTGGTATTTGTTCTTTTATTAGTTGCTAACTTGGCACAATAAATATTGGCAACTATATTTTGATTCTCACAAATTTTTGATCTCTTACATCCAAAAGTCTAAAAGCTGCTAATCTGTTTTGGTATGTTATGGTGACATGAAGCAAACAGAAATATATATAACTAGAGCAGTAGTCTATACCTAAGGCTCTTGGGTTTAAGGAAGAGATAATCACTTGTTGCTCTAATTTTCAGGGAAAGAGCACCGAAGAAAATTAAAGCCTAAAATTCAACCAAAAGATTCTTTGACTTTATTGCCTCCTGTTACTAACTTCATAGGACTCTTCAATGCATCAAGTAAAACCAATGTTTCTCAAAATATTTTTTCCTTTTCATCCTCAATTTCATCAGATATCATAAGTGTATCAAGACCAAGAATAGCGTTTTTGAGTCAGCTTGGGAAAAATGTACAGAAATCTAACTTGGAGCCAGCAGAAGGCCAATAAAAGCATTTTTAAAAAGAAATGATTCTGAGGAATTTTTTAAAAAAATTTAATTGTGGTAAAATACACATAACATAGCTGAGAAATCTTTTGGCATGGTAATCTTTTTGCACTGATAATTAATAGATTCTCCACAGCTTGTCTACTAGGAACAGAGCTATAGTTTCAAAATATAAGAATTCTCTATTATAGAATGTCTGCACCTATTAAAATATACCAACTGGCATAGTGACAAAATCTATACATACGTAAAGGGTTAGAATCATTTTAAAATGGGCAAGCTAGGTTAAAAAGGACTGATTTAAGGATGCCAGCAGGGCCACATGTTAACACTCTCTTTAATATCTTGAGTTATTCAATGATAATATAAATATATGAAGTTCTAAAAACTGATGTTTTTTAAATTATTTATAGAGTCTACTTGGTTTGCAGCTAGAGTGATAACTTTTTCTTTGTAACATAGAACCACGTTTTTCAAACAGTACTGTTTTCACTGATGCAGGTTTTCATATACATCTGCTTCCCCAATTTTACAGTAGCATTTAGAGTTGATGTAAAAGCATGCAAAAGGTTTTCACTGTTTTTTAGCCCCACTCCATCTTTGCTCAAGGGTCTCCATAAATTCCAGCTGGACTGCATCAAACAACTGTTTTCCCCAATGTGTTTTAACACAGCAAGATAGTAATGATGAGTTATGTGTACTTAGGTCTATCTATATGCAAGAGTGCAAAGCCTGTGCTCTGAAGTGTGGAAGAGACTTAGTTAATCTTCAATATAATTCTAAATTATCTTAATTGCTTTGAGTCGCAACTTTTTGTGAGTGTACTAAAATGCAGGAATTGAGGGAGGAGATGGTCTATTTTATATTAAGGAATAAAATAATTCAAATAGTAAGAAACTGTCATGAAACCACAACCAAGGATAAGAATTCACATCAAATCAATGGAAATACTGTCTTTGTAGATGTTAAAATTGAAAAAAGCATGAGACAGCAGGTTCTGAGTTCTCAAACTGGCCTTATGTTGGCTAAACACCATTCAAGGTGTGTATTAAGGGTGGAGAATCAGGGTCTTTGTATTCAGTAACAAAGGTTTTTTCTGAGTATCTTGACCTAGTTGACCAACCTACCATTCCTAAAACAATATTTCTCTAAAAGTATAACAACCTCAATGAAGATTATTTTCATTAGCCAGCATTTACTTTTTATTTTAAAAAGCTACATATGAGAAATGCCAAGACAAGAGGGCTTCAGCAATTTCCTTACTCTTAACACCTACTATAGGCTAACTTAGGCACATATGCTGGCCAATACAGGGTTGAATGTTTTTCCTTTCCTTCCTTTTCTCCTTTCCTCATTCCTTCCTTTTCTATCCTATTCTTATGGCTACGTACAAGGAATGCTTCCAGAATTTATTTTCTTTATCTGTAACTTCCTTCATCATGAATTTAGTTCTGACATGTGTGTTTGTAGTAAACAGAGCAATTTTCAGACCTTAGAATTTTTAAAAATTTAGATTATAGCAATCCCTGTTTTATATAAGTGTGATAGTATGAAAAAATAGTGGTTAATTTTATTTCATAGTTTATATGCATTCTGAATATAATAGTCACAGGAAATCATTCTACTTTTTCTCTGTGAATTCAGATTCACTAGATACAGAATGGAAGTCCAACTCTAAAATGTCAATTCACAAACCAACAGTTTCTTTTAAATGATCTCTATAATCAAAAGGAAAAATAAAAAAAAAAACAAAGAAAAATGTTAGAAACAAATATAAATTTATAAACAATTCTATCATACCTATTCCTCAACATCAAAGAATGCAAAGTTTTAGAAATACTGGCTGTATGTCTTCTATTTCTAAATGAGTGCTCATAAAGCAATACACTATGATCACAATTCTAAGTTACTCATGAACTTCCCAAAAGGGAGTGGTAACCTAAGGCAGGATTAAAATAAGAAATCGCTTTAAAATAGATTTGATTCTTCCTAGTTTCACAGTACTGTAAGTTACTGACTAGAAAGGTAAAAACCTCTCTAAAGACATTAAGCAGTCAGTAGATTCATCTTGTAGCCAAAATACAATAAATTTACTTTAATCCAGGCAAGAAAGAAGTAATAAATAAATTCTTGTCACATGACACAAAAACTGTTATGATATGAAGATTTAGATCAAAGAAAACCATCCCCCCACCAAAGAAACTTTCATTTCATTTATTTTCATCGATTAAATACAATTTCTAGAATAATGAATGTGACCTTAAGAGATTACTTGCATATCAAGACTCTTAAAATCTCAAGTGGATAACATACACTCTGTAGAGGAAGTCAGCTTTTGTCTTAACTTAGGATTCTGATTTGACATGATCTTGACCTTGTATTATTTCTAGTTATCAGAAAAGACAAACTGATATTTAGCAGGAACCAAAAAAAAAAAAAAAAAAAAAAAACAACAAAAAAACCTGCTATTTTGATTTTGATATGACAGGGGTAAGCAGATCTAAGCCTGTATAATATACAGATTTTCCTTTCTATC
This sequence comes from Uropsilus gracilis, assembly GCA_004024945.1. Lineage (NCBI taxonomy): Eukaryota > Metazoa > Chordata > Mammalia > Eulipotyphla > Talpidae > Uropsilus > Uropsilus gracilis. The sequence goes on from PVHY01023588.1 coordinate 13,121, forward strand.
TGCCAACAACAGAACATTATTTTCCCATAAATTGTTTTACTTTGGCTTTTGATATTAAAAAGACCTATACTCTCTTATAAGACTATAGTAGTATTATAGTCCCTCAAAAGAGCAGGTAGACATCAAATATAAGAAAAGAAAGTCTTCATGCATAATATTATAAACCTTCTACAATTTGATATACAAAACAAAAAACAATGGTTGAAATACTACTTTTAGGGAATTTTTTGAAAACCAAATATCAAATCCTCATTTTTAATCGTGGTACTTTTATGGCAGCTTCCCCAACTTCTTTTGATATATCTACTCCAAGAGGACATCTGTAACATAATGAGACAAATCATGTTACTCAAACATTTGCTCATGATTTGTTGCTAATTTTATAGAGTATTTGTTATTTGTTTGTCATCATCTCTGGTCCCAAACAACAGACTTTATAATTTAAAATGCTTACCCATTGTCTGTTTCTAATCTAAAATATGTTCAAAATTATTTGATATAACAAATTAATTGATATTATAACAAAAATACTTTTTATATGATACTTCCTAAATTCAGGAAAAGGATAAATGTACACTTTTCAAGCATTACCAGAAGGTCAATGAAAACCTCCTATATAAAGCAACTCCAAGTTTGAATTTTAAAATACAACCTGCATAAAAATCATAAATGGTATCAACATACTTTGGTTCATAGCGAATGCCTTCTGTGTCATGTAAAATGCCCAAGCCAGCACGCAATCTTTCGATACCATTCCTAAATAAAAATCATTAAAATAAAATAAATAGTGACAGTTAAAGGAAGATTTAGTATGATGAAATGGTAATTCATGTTCACATTGTGAGTAAAGCACATATAAGCTATTGCTTACCATGCAATCATGACACCATTGTCTGTGCATAGTCTGGGAGGAGGACACAACAAAGTGCACTGTGTTGCATTTGTCACAATTTCCAGAGCTTTTCGAATATAGAAGTTACTTGCAACACCTCCTGATACAACCTGGAAACATTGGGGAGACCAAAAGTAACTTTACACATGAATCTCTGGGGAAATATCAGCACTACACAATAATAAAGTATTATATTTTGATAGGTGGGTAACAGAAAAGTAATTTATCATAAAAATTTGGAGAAGAAAAAACTAAACAGTTTCAACTACCAGCACACAATGATGACTACCATTTTTGTATATCATCTAACATTTTTCTAATTGGAGTATTTCAGATCTTGCAGTTTTTACTTTTTTCCCCCATTTTACTACATAATTCTTAAAAACTATCATCTTTGATATTCATGTAACATTCTACCTTGTGGTTTACCCTGGCTTAAATATTTTTTCCCTCTTTATAATTTCGAAAAGAATGAACTTTAGATACTGATAAAAAGGAAATTTTTCAAGGAATATATTTTAAGGGACTTCATCAAAGGAAGTTCAATTTGAAGGAAATCAGCCCATTTTCTAAAAAAAAAAAGTAGTTACTATATTTCATTTCTTATTGTAAGCCCACTTTTAAATCTGGTGAGAGGATGCAAACTTGACTTTTTTTTACTGCCCATCTACACTGATGTCCCATAAAGTGGCCACACGTGTACCAAAAATACCTGTTAGTTTTAGTTTTAATTTCATGTTGTCAGCGCTAGCATACAGTATGAAAACATTTTCAACCTATGCCCAATCAATTAAGCTTTGGAAGAAAAATAACATACTGTAGAGTGTTAACCACTACCCCAAGATGAGATGACAAAAAAAATTACCAGTACTGCATTGGTATGAGATAACAAGTCCCTCTGCTTGCAAAACAGAATTGCCCGATGTGTTCTTTTTGCAATGTGACATGCTGTTGTATGCTGAACTGCAGCAGCAATGTCAGCAGCAGAAGACAGAATATGCCCCTTCTCAATACCTGTAGATGCAACCAGGTATTATTAGGCAAAATCCAAAATAACTTACTTATCAAAACTTACTAATTAGAAATATACCTTCCTCTTTTTCCTTTTGTGTTATTATCTTATCAATAATATGTTGAAGTCCAGTAAAAGAAAAATCACAATTTTTAGCACGCTGCATGGGAGGTGTGAGATCAAAATGTAATTTATTTCCTTGTTTAGCCAAATGTTCTATAGCCCTCCCACCACTCATGGTGGCGCACTCTGGATGCTTTACTAAAGAAAGTCTTCTTGCTACCTATTAAAAACAAACAAAAATATGTTAAATTAACCAATAAATTGCACACTGAAACCAATATGCAAAAATTTTACTAAAATGATAAGATGACTAAAACATGTTATACTCTTACAAATATGGACAATGGCTAGTAGTCAGTAAATATAGATAACCTTGCTTATTCTAACAGTTTAATCAACAGTGGCCAATCGCTGACTTCCTATTAACTTTTATTATTCTACTAGGGATGGAAAATAGGTTTGAATTTAACAATGGCTGCTAAATGATGAACTTCAACAGTAAGAATTATTTCTTCCTATCATTTCAGAGGCCAGCAGCAATGTTTTATACATGGTAGTAAAACCCATAGAGTTCTAAAACAGAAACAATCTCCTTGTCAATGCAGTCAGAAATTGTGAGGTTTAATCATGGCATTTTGTGACTTTTATGTCCTTCTGTTATCCTTTAAGTATCTTCTAAAGTGTACTTTACACTTTACAAAGCACTTTCACATATATCAGACTAAAAATCATAGCTGCACCTGCAAATTATTTGTACTTTACATACTAACATAAACTTCTTCGTTTTATTTGGGATGAGTAAAAAGGAATTTTTTTTAAAGTATGTAACTTTTCCTTACGGAACATCAATTTTTTAAGTCTAATATACTATTCAGAAATATTTAGATAAAAGGTAATGGTGCATCTATTACTATTTAATGAAAGATAGCCTAAAAATATTTGATTTTAATTCTTAAATAATTACCTTGTCAAGCATGTCACCTGGAGCTATGTCCAAAGACTTTCCAAGAAGCAGAAAATCTGCAACTCCTCTAACTAGTGCCAATAGACAATGGCCTCCAGAAATCAAAAGAACTAGATAGGGAAATTCTACTTTATTGGTTAACCTAATAGTAAGTGCATGAGCTTCCATGTGATGAATGGGAATAAAGGGTTTTTTCAATTGATCTACCAGCTGTAAGCTGAATGATAAGCCCACTCCCAAGCTTAAAGCAAGTCCTGGTTTTATGGTAGTTGCAATTGCTGAGAGTTCACTTGGAGAGACTTTACTGGCAGAGAGTGCTTCTTGTACTATTCGTTGAATATTTTCTCTGTGAAGTTGTTGAGCTACTGGAGGAACAATCCCACCTGTTCTGAAAGAAAGACATTTTCATACTGTTAAGAAGATGAAAACCGAGGGGGAAAAAACTGTAATATATATGACCAAAGTGTTTTCAAATCTCTATACAGGTAAATGTTAGTCAATTATTTTCAAATGAGTGTACTGAAAGAACTTAATACGCAGTGTTTAAGAGGTAGCTGTCTCTTGAGTTTCAAAATTGTAAATGAAATCACCAAAATAATCTTGATAATTCTAAGGAAGCAGACTTTGACAAAAGATAGGATAAATTTGAACTTTATACAATAAATTTCTCTGTTGCTGGGAGATTTTTTAAAGAAGCTTCTCTAAAAGAATTTGTGCAGTGGGACTACATCTTAAACTGCATAATCATGAAATGGAAAGAAAGGGACAGAGTCTTGAAAAGTGTAATAATTAATTGACCACAAAGGGAAGAAAGACCAATGTATCAAAGATGATTCAGATACTGAGTTGGAATGACTAGAAAAAAAGAAATACTAACAGAAACATGAAGACAGTTCTGTGGAAGATGAATTTATTTTTAAACATACTGTACTTGAGGTCATGGCAGGACAGTGGACAGCTTACAATCCTGAAATGAAGACCTGAAATCTCATGCCCAAAAGTTGGTAATTTTGATTTTTGGTCATCCACTACAAGCAGTGGATAACTGCTCAAAATGTCAACAGTAAAGAATTAGCAAATTCGTCAGTAGATGACTGATATGCTACAGAAACAGAATAAAATGTAGGGTCTGAAAATTCACTTCTACCCTCTTCTCATCTGAACATTTATACACATTTAATACTGTTTCACTTACTAGTTCTGCACACACACAAGGAAATTCTTAAGCAGCAAAATTCAATGACAATTTCATAGCTAAGAGATGTGCAGACAATGAGGGAAATACCATTTCAACAACTATTGTAATACCGTTACCCTTATTCTTCTAAACTTTTTCTAATACATTTCTCACCCTTGTTAATAGCATCAGTAAACTACTCACTTAGATATTCAGGTTTATCTTTATCATCTTTATCTTCTTTCCCCCCATTAGGACTATCATTATTCCTACTGCCACCATCTAGTCAAGGCCTACTAATTGCACTTCCCTAGTCTCTGATCCATTCAACTGACCTATGTCATTAGCTTAACAGACTGTCCAGTATTTTTTCACCCCTTTTGCATTGCTCATTAAGCCTGATGATGCTCACTCAGACATCAATATTCTTTGCGGCTCCATTCTGAGGCCCTAACCATCTGTCAAGGTCACTGTGCACCTGGAATATATCAGATGTTATGTTGGGTATAGAGATTACTACCTACATAGCCACCATCACCATGGAGATTAGAGTGTGCCAGAGGACTGTTTATACCTAAAGATTATAAATTATAAAGAGGATTATGAAGAAAATATGTACAGTATGGTACAGAATAAATAGTGGGAGTATTTAATTTAGATGAAATAGTCAGGGTAAGCCTTTCTGGGCAGTTAACATCTACATGTTCATATATCAATGCACACAGGATTGCCCAAAAGGATTACAGAACTGAAGTATGGTAATGTTTACTGTTTATATCACTTGTTTGATACTCACTTTATGCTGCCTTGCACTGTCAAGTTTCCTGAGAGTCTCTAAATCATGTCTCAGTGGTTAAGTTTCTTAAAGATAAGAATGTTCCAGTACTTCACTATGCCCTATTAATACCTATCACTACCCCTTTCATATAGTATGTTACCATCAGAGGCATACTCAGCTTCTTGATCTTTTATTTCTAATATTACCCATCACCCTAAAGACATGTTTTCTTTCCTATTTTACCAATGTGAAACTGTATCAGACAGGATAAAAAAACTTGCCTAAAGTCAGAGTCAATGCTAAGTGTCTAATTTGGCATTCATAGTTTTGTGATTCCATAATATCAGGCTTTATCACTATTCAGATGCTGTAAATTGACTAGAAAAAATATTTGAATTTTTTAAATATATTTTGAGTTAGCTGCCAATTAAAAAAATCTGTATATTACAGTAAAATTTGGATTTCCATTTTCTCTTGAAAATTCTGATCTAAAAATATATGGCTACATTATTTGCATTCCAACAATTAGTAGAAGCTGAGTAGTGAACTCATAATTTTGTATTTATATCCTACCCACTTATATTTGCAACCTGCCTGATGACAAACATCTGAGCTTATAAATGTTACACCATTTTATGCTTTAATATGACAGTATATTAGTTATTTAAGTAACAACAACACAAGTTATATATATATGTATATAAATAATATAAACATGAATATAATCAAAACTAGACAGGGGGCTATGCATTCTGAGGACTTCAGCTGAGATCATGAAACATACAAGTGGGGAAAAAAGAAAGGATTACTGAAGGAAAAATCATGGGAAAATATGAGCTTGATTTCTTTTTGGCAACAGGATTAGCTAAGATCAGGACTTTACTGGGGGGGACTTTGAAGCCAGGCTGAGGGGTCTTATGTTTTCTTTATAAAAGTATAAGCTTTTGCAAAAAAACAAATTAGCTCCTAAAATTTAATTTTTATGCATGATAAATACAAAGGAATTATATCACATTGCTTTTCCAAAAAGGTGTAAACTGCTAAGATCATGTCTACTTACTTTAAGTGAACGTCAGTTTGGGAATGTATAGCTTCTCCCAATACATTTCCAGTTTCATCCACCACAGCAGCTGCTGTATCATCACAACTGGTTTCAATGCCCAATACTAGTTTATGAAGAAACTGTTTTCCAGGATGAAAATTAAAACTTAAAAATTCATAAACTTTTTTTTTTGAGGGCTTAGAGAAAAGTCCTGCTGTCTTATTCAATATTAGCATGTTTACTCAATAGATAATTCCTAAAAAAGAATTACAGAAACAAATGTATCGTCAAAGAAAAATGTATCTTCATGGAACTGATATTATCCACCAATGTATTCAGTTATGCAAAGTTATATAACCTTGTTTATTTCAGTTGTTCCACAAGAGCAAGTCTGTAAAAGTCAGCACCATTTTTAAAAAGGAGTTAGCACCTGGTAATAACAATAAAGTATGAATGAAAAAAGTAGTGCTCTGGAGGGTGAGGAAACAGGGAAGTTAGATATGTTTTACTATTATTTTATTTTCACTGGTTTTACATAGTCATTCTTTATAAACATCTACTGTGCAGTTCAGTAGTTGTATAGATAGTACTCTGTAAAGATGTTTATTAGACACTAACAAACAATAGGTAAAAAAGACTTAAAAAGTGGCCTTTAAAAATTCAAATAGCTGGGCACCATGGTGTACACCTGTAATTCCAGCTATCTGGGAGGCTGAGGCTAGGAATCACTTGAGCCCTTGGGTTCAAGACTACCCCAGGCAACAAAGCGAGACCTAAAATAATATAAAGGTAAAATGGAATGGTTTACTGGGAAATTCTTTCAAATTAAAATTTTATCTTTTGTTTCAAAACCAAGAGTTCACTGAAAAACACAAGAGTCAGTCCTGTAGTTCAGCTCTCTTAAAGTTCATCTTATTGAGGCTGCCTCTACAAAGGAGGCAACCTAGTATCTATTTTATCCATTAATTACAATCTTTCTACTAGAACCTCCATTTTTTTAAAGAGACTAGGTCTCACTATGTTGTGTAGGGTTGTTTCGAATCCTCTGACTCAAGCGATCCCCAGCCTCAGCCCCCCAGGTAGCTGGGATTACAGGCGCGCGCCACCACGCCCCGCTTGAAACCTCCATTTTTATCACAGGTTTACTGTATCAAAGATCTTTTCAAACCCTTTGTCCCCCAAAACAACAGTGCATCACAAAAACCCCGGTATTTTCACATTGCAAAGCATATAATTTCATGCCCCCAAATCACCCATTACAGAACAATCTAGATGCTTCATTAGTCACCCTATCACGCCACTTCCTTCCCCATGGACCAAATGGGGAAAGAAGTCAAAAATATTGGACGTTTTATTATTCCACCGGGGTAACGGGTGTCCGAAGATTAAAGATGAGCGACCTATTTGCAAAGTGCAGCCCGGAAAAACACACCCGCCTTTGAAGCGACTATATATATTCAGCATAAGACAGCACTTCTCTTTCGAATTCGAGTGAACTCAGAGCCTGATCTGTTTTCTCTAAGGCGAGGGAAGCAAACAGTCATCGGTTTTCCAGATGTGCAAAAGCAGAAAAGTTAATAGGGGTGAGCAACTTCATCCACCGTCCCAATAAACACTAGCCTTCCTCACCTTTCCCTTGCACAGACGGCCAACTGCCCTTAGTCGGGCACAAGAACATGTGAAACTGGCGCTCTCAAGTGATGTCATCACTA
>PVHY01023589.1:0-14009 GCA_004024945.1 Uropsilus gracilis
AAAAAAAAAAAAAAAAAAAAAAAAAAGAATGTAATTTTCTCACACTAGTTAGCTAATCCCCACACTGTACTATACTCCAAGAAACCTTGCAATACCCTGAAATCAGCACCGGGGGGACCCTGGAATCAGGGTTTATGGCCTCTGTGGGAGAAGGAAATACCCCTAGAGTGAAGACTTTGGCCCAAATCACTCAATAGATCAGTCTTTGTAAGAGTTAAAGGAAATACATTTTTATAAAAGAATCGCTAAATGTACCAACTGCTACATTCTAGGTTTTCAGTAATTGCTTTTTTGTTCTAGAAGTACCTAAAGACTGAATCACCTTTGTTTGTTTTAGACATCTTTTATATGCTCAAGAATGAGTACTTTCTAAATACAAACTTATTTATTAGTAGACATTACTCATTAATTTTACAGAAAAGGAAATAAGGTCTGGCATTTAGCAAACAGATGAGCAGGTATTTTAGCTTCAATAATCTGGTTCCTTCTATGGTATACTCTCACCTATCAAGACCAAAAAATATCTTCATTGGAAGTATATAAGGAGCATACATGTATGTTGCTTATCTCTCTTGTGACTTTATAGACTTGTTTCTGTATAGACTTGTGAACACTGCAGTATGGAACTGAACATGATTTTAGAGTTCTCCTATAGTCCAATTTCAAAAGACCCACCAACACAATCTTAGTAGTAGAAACATGCCTCTCTAGCTCCACATGAGATAACTTAGTTATTGTTAAAATCACATTTATTAAAAAATATTGAAAAAAGAGCTAAATAATCTCTCTCCAAAGAAGACATACAGGTGGCCCAATAGACACGTGAAAAACTGCTCATCACTTATCATCAGGAAAATGCAAAATCAAACTACGATAAGATACCTCACACCCATGAGAATTACCCATATCAAAAAGACCAGAAGCAACAAATGTTGGTGAGGATGTGGAGAAAGAGGAACTACTATATATTGTGTGTGGAAAAATAAACTGATTCAATCCCTATGAAAAACAGTATGAATCTTTCTCAAAATATTAAAAATGGAGCAACATATGAGTCAACAATTTCACTCCTAGGTATCAACATGAAGAGTACAAACACACTAATTCAAAGGAATGAATGTTCTATGTTCACCTATGTTCATTGCAACACTATTTACAATAGCTAAATTGTGGAATTGGCATTAAGTTCCCAAAGGTAGAGTACATTGGAAAATTGTGATATGTATGCACAATGGAGTACTAATCAAATACAAAAAAAGATGAATTCACCAGCTTCACAACAGCATGTACAGAACTGGAGATGATAATGCTAAATAAAAATAAGTCAGAAGAAGAAAGTAAAATACTAAATGGTCTCACAAGAGAATATAGAGAAACACAACAAAGGGTCGATCAAAACCAAGCCAATTATAGGTTGTTGACATCTGACTGCAAAGCTGATTCACCAAAGACACAGGGTTGGGGGGTGAATGAGAAGGAGGAAAGGAACCCAATTAAATATGGTAGAGGATGCTGGTAGTAGGCACGATGTGAAAATATACATTTGTAGAGGTTTAAAACTATAACCCCCAAAGAAGATACAACAGTGTAACCTTATTTTACTTCAATAAACAATATGAAGAAGAAAAATACTATTATGTAAAATAGAATGTGTTTGATATTGAAGAGAAATTTAAATTTCCTGATAAGAGTAAACTTTCTGTCCCCCTCCGAAAATTTTACTGACGTAATTCAAATAATATTCATTCTTATAAAGTGTATACTTCAATGATTTTTTTTATATTTGCAAAACTTTGCCACCATTACTACAATATAATTCCAGTAAGTTCAAATTTCTCTGTAGTCTGTACAGAAAGAGAATTTGTTGTTTTCCAACTTTTTCATCAGAGTCATCTCAGTGAATATAGAATGGTACCTCTTTGTTACTTTAATTTGCATCATTTGATCATTAAAGATGTCAAACATCTTTTCATGTCCATTTTATATTTTCTCTTGATATATATTTTCTCTTGAGTTATATTCAAATCTTCTGACCATTTTTAAATTGAGTTGTTGTTTAGTCTTCAATTGTAAAGTTTGTTTTTCTATCTGAATACTAATGTCATCAGATACATGATTTTCCAAATACTTTTATTTGTTGGATTATCCTTTCACCTTCTTGATTATGCCCTATAAAGCACAAGTTTCTAACTTAATGAAGTGTAACTTACCTATTTTTGATTGCTTGTTTCAGGTGTGATTTGTAAGAAACCATTGCATAATGCAGGGTCATAAAGATCTATGCTTATGTTTTCTTCTAAGAGTTTAGCAGTTATATTCAGGTTTTTTTTATCCATTTTGGGTCAATTTATGTATATGGTGTAGGCAGTCACCTTCATTCTTTTGCATATGAATATTCAATGGTGCCAGCATAGGTCATTGAAAAAGGCTAATCTCCCTTTGAACCATCTTTGCAAACTGTTGAAACACACACATTCGCATACAAAAGTAAATACTTGCTCTCTGTGACTCAGAAGTAACCAATTATTAGTTTGATCAGGAGTTTTTCATTCTGATTGGACTATAACAATATCTTCATCATTTTTTTTTCTTTGCACCTCAGTGCTGGGAGCCCCACACCCCACCCCAATATCTCTGTCATTTTGTGGTTTCATCTGTAAAGTGATAATGATAACAGTTTAATGTAGTGCCATTCACAGTAATTAATGCCTTGCTGAAGAATAGAGGCCTAAATCATAATGACCTCATATTATCCAATTTAGACATTTTAATTTTGAAACAGATGCTCTGGAAATTCCTTTGGGTTTCACTGACCTGGGTTCAAATCTTGTCTTCATTTACTATCTTGGACAAGTTAGCTCTACATCTGGAAATTGGATTGTGAAGATTGAATCCAATAATGTATGAAGACATTTGAAAAGATTGCTATTACTTCCTTCACTCTTTCATTAATCCATTCATTCAGCAAAGCTTATCAAGTAGCAATAAGTGTATCAGAAAAAAAAATCAAGTGGATTTTAGAGAATAGAGAATGTGTAGGGATTTCTTTTCCATAGAATTTCAGGAAAGATATCTCCAAGAAAGTGAGAAAAGATCTAGATGAAAAGATAAATGAGTCACTTTATCAGGGGATTAAATGTTCCAGGTGAAGAGAATGTAAAAGTTGATGACAGGGAATAATAATGGAAGCTGCAGGGTTGTAGCAATCAATAGATAAGAGGGCAGTAGTTTGAATCAAGCTATGTAAGAAAGATCCTACTGGACTGTATTTAGAAGGTAGGTCATAATAGAAGTCAGGTGGATGAGGTAGGTAAGACTGGGAGTAACATGTGGGATTGGATGGGAAGAGAGTTCTTTTTGGTACATTTTATATATCCAGGGAGAAGCAGCCAGTCACTAAAATAGAGTCTGAGTTTAGATGACAGAGCAGGGCAAGAGACATTATTTTGGGTATCTTGCAGTATATTTAGTGTTTAAAGTGTGCATCATAAGAGATCACCACGTGAGCTGTGTGTACACAGAAGAGAGGGAAGGTAAGGAATGACTAAATTTTGAGGCACGTCAGTCTCAAAAATCAGTAAGGGAAGAACCTCATGATGAAAAGTGAGATGGCAGGGAAACCAGGAAAGCACACTATCTCAAAAGCCAGGTGAGGAAAAACTTCAGTGAGAAAGGCATGACAAGAATGTCGAAAACTTCTGGGTAGTCAAGAAAGATAATGAATGAGAAATTATCACTGGACTGGCAAAGTGGAGGTTGAACTGGAGTGGTAGCAACAGAAGTCTGGGTTGTTCAAGACAGAGAGAGAAGTTAAAGGCAATATATAAATCCTGCAAGGGGCTTTCATATGTCCTCAGCAAACCTTACTAAAACATGTAATTTGAGACCCATGTCAGACCCAATACAATATATTGGATTAGAGTTAGATGAACTTGAGTTCAGCTCCCAACGATATCATTTTCTTGTTGTATGACTTTAGGCAAATGACTTTAAGTTTCTGGGCCTTACTTTTCTTCATATATGAAGAAAGATTATAGAACAAAGCATACCACAGTGCTGTGAAGATTAGAAGTAACTAATAACTAAAACTGAAACAGTTTCTGGCACACAGTTTTGACAATAGAAAGTGTAAATATTGTTAATTTTATTATTTGTTAGCTTACCAACCAAAACTAAGATTGTTGGTATTCTGTATTGATTGTCATAGACAAGTTTGTAACCTTTTAAACTAGATGATGGAAAAGATGGCACAAAAGATGGGTCACTTCCGTTCTAAATGAATAATTAAAAACTTTTTAGGTAATGAGATCTGAAGGGATATTTCTGAAGGGTAAACTACATATGAACATGACATTTGTTTGTCAGGACCATCCCTGAAGTAAGAGATAATTAGTAGACATGAGCTGAAGATAGTCTAAAGACTCCTATAAATCATGGTAAAATAAATGTCACCTTTACATAATTTTAAAAAATAAATTATACATCGTGATAGCTATTTTAATTTTATTGCTAAAGCTTAAGGCTTTCAAGAACCTGAGCATTAAAGCAGCAACACAAAAAACCCTGGCATGTACTTTAATGGTTTGTTTACAAGTGTTTGAAAGCATCAACTTTTGCTCCCAAAATCCTGTGCCTGTTTGGCTGTCTGATAAAACTTCCATGATTTCATGGGGAGAAATTGTTGTATAAAGTTTCAAACCAATAGTTTCCCCTTTATTACAAAGTTATAGCCTAATAATACTTTTCCACTTTCTTTCCACTCTTTGATGTTTAAAAATGCCATTTTTATGACAAGATGGTGCTGAATACTTGCCTTGCAAAATTAAAAGTAGCTAACTTTAGTTTTACTCCCAAACTTTGTTTTGAAATTATTCTTAGTCTATAAAATCCCCAAATCTAGGATCCTATGTCTTAAAGGACCCTATACCTAAAATCCCTAAGTATTACTTCACTTAATTATGAAGGGATGACAAAGAAATTTTAACTATCTATTAACTATTAACTGCTAGTAATAAAAAATGACTGAGTTCATCAGGGACCTTTAAGGGTATTATTCTCATGTCAGAGCTAAGTATTTTAAAGTCTCTAGAAGAAGTTTCTGTAAACACATAAAATCTGAATTCAGAGTTGTACTACTTAATTTAACTTTTGACTCTATTCAATGAGGTAGACCAGATGGTTAGTTCGTGCTAAATGTTCAGTGGATTTGGTGAATTAGATGAAGTAGAAAAGTGAGGTTTCACCAAGAGCTCCTATGATAAATTTTCCAAAGCTATTCCCAATTACTTTACTAAGGCACAAATCCAATGAGAACTTATTTCTAGATAGAGGAAACTCCTTTTAGTTTATATCAATGAAGATGAACATGTTTGTTCCTTGATAAAATGTTGCAGGAAGTCTTTCATGTTTTTCCCCCAAGAAATCTATAGATCTTTTAGATCTTATGTAAATCTTTGTAACTGTCATTGAACAGCTGGACTTTCCCAAACTTTAAAAAAAAAATGGTGTTTGCTATGTCATTCATTTAACTCTATGTCATTGTATAATATAGACTGTCTTTGTAATCTCATACACACTACATCAAATTTTTTACCAGGTATTGTGATCATAAAAGACATAATTTTTAGTCTCAAAAGCTTGATGATTGGTCATTAGATGGGTGGGAGTAAAGTTACTATCACAAGCTAGTATTTATGAAAGAAATTAACTTTGGTATCCTGTCAGCCCTGGGTTTGAATGTACCTTTCAGGCAGTCTGTGGAAGTATCGTGGAGAGTCAACAAATTAGATAAAGAGGAGAGTTTGGTCAAATAAATTAAAGACTTCTTCAGAATGTGCAACTCTCAGAATGAATTTGTCTTTGCTGCATGAAGTCATAGCAAGTTGGAAACAAAAGATCTAAGATTACTGACTCTAAATTGGGTGCCTGAGGGACATATAAATAAAATTATCAGGTGAGATTGGTGGTTTCTACCTATTGGGTTTGTGTAAATTTATAATTAATAAATTACACATGTATTTATGCTATGTAGTGTTGGAATTTCCTACTGGAGTATAAAAATCATCATTCTGAATACATAAAACATTCTAAATTCTAAAAATGGATATCCAGGGAAATGTAACTCATAATAACTTTAAAAAAAAAATCTACCAACAATCACATGACTGGAGGCTTCTACAATTCTTACTTATACATGCCTCAGATACTCTACAATGTTTTGAAAACAACAATAAAGTTCCCATTATACTAAGCATATTAAAGGAAATTTTCGATGTAAGTTCAGAACTTCAGTTCTCCTGTTAGGATCTAAGCATTTGGAACTTACTGTAGTTAACTTAAAGGAGAACTAAGAATGGTATGTCACAAAAGACTTCCAGCAGAATTCTGATACATATAATTCAATAAATGGATCACTCTTCATGGAATTTTTCTTGTTTATTATAAATTTTGTTGTTACTTTGATCTAAATTAGATGTTCCAAAATCAAATTTGTCTCTGAGTGCAGTAACAGGTATTCACATACTTATTCGGTTGAGTTTTTGTTTGTTTTGATTTGCAGAGGAAAGCTGTGTTGCCACATGTCTGCTCAAACATATTAACATTACCACCTAAACTGACTCATTTGGAAGGAACAGGCAACAGGCCTATGTAGGTAGCTACCTACTTAGTAAAAGTGCAATATATGCTTCCACCAAAAAAAAGAAAAGAAAAGAAACAAACTTTCACTTTCTTATTGTTTTAAATAATGCCATTTATTAAGCTCTACCTGCACCATGAGTAAAGCACAAATTTGAAAGGATAAAATAATAGAAAATAAGAGGGTGTTCTGGGAATTGGGAAATAGAGGGAAGAGTAGAAAAGAACAAAGGAACAGGAAAGATATGCTGTAGTTTCTCAAGATAGGAATGTAGGGGAAAAGTAACCAGACAAGGGAATTTCAACTTGAAAGACTATCTTCCCCAGCTAGGTGGCATCTAGAACCTATGATTGCCATTCAGAGAAAGGAAACAAGAAAGAAAGGAATATAGTCTTTCTTTCATAGGACAAAATGGATTATATCTTTATAGTAAATCATTGACCTAAATATGGATCCTTAGCTTTTATACTTAAAGGAAATTATGAGATAAATGGTAAAATTGTTTTGTTGATTAGATGTTATTATAACTTTTATGTATATTTTATAAAATAAAATATGAATATTTCATGAAATATTTCAAGCGCACATATCTAAAGAAAAACATTGGCCAGTTGTTCTGATAGGCACTGCATATTCAACAGTGGATAAATCCTGTAGTATTTATTTTTCTCATAGCAAAGCCATTAAGTGTCTTTTGGGATTGAAAAAATCACACCATCTGTTTTCCTTTGACATAATCCACATCTCAAGAAAGCATAGTATAAATAATATCTCTTACCTATTAAATTGCTTCCCACCAATGTTTAACCACATTTGGCCTTATTTCTATTATGGTTACCTACTATCTGAGCCTATCACATTCTCGTAAACTTTCGACCCTTTATCACTTCATCTCTGTATCCCAGGATCTAAAGAATGTTCCATATATATCTAAACTAGATGAATAAAGAAATAACCTCATATTATAATTTGAAATTATGGTTTTGATTATCTGATTTAATCCTCGAAAACATGGTATGAAGTAGGTATCTGATCTTTTTTTAAGACTAAGGAAACAGAAGCTCAGAGAAGTTAAAAAGCTGCCCAAAAGCACAGTTACTGAAGTCACTGCTTTGGAATTTGAACCCGGATCTTCCCTAAATTCCATGATCCTGCTGACTTTCAAAATATTGTGCCCAGCACAAATAACTAGAAAATGAAAAGGTTATAACTTATATAATGAATTCTATTCATGACGAAATAAGAAAACTATCAATAACATCTTATGAATGTTCATATTTATTTGATTTATTATTATTTATAAATATGGAAAAAAGAACCAGCAATGTAAGGTGGATATTACAAGGACATTGGCAGTAGTTTATTAACCTTCCCTGCTAGGTTGTTTGCAATGATATAATTACAGTCGCTTATAAATCTGTGCAGATATAGTGAACTATAGCCTAAAGATGTTCAATTTTCACTTATAAGCAAGAAAGTCTGGAAGTTGCCAAGCAGTCTGTTGCAATCCTAGGAACATATTTTAAAAATATACTTCTCTTTTGCAATCCTACAATGATTGTATTTCATATAATTTAACTAATTTAAGTCTAAATGAACCACCAGTAACGAGGAGGGTATCAATAACATGCTCTATCAAGAGTTGAGTGACAGCGGCCTGCTGCCACTTACAGGTGAAAAGAGCAGATGGTCTGCTCAGTGTGTTCTTATATTCCTAAATGTCCAAAGACTAGGAAGGGAAAGATATTTGCAAATCTGTATTATCTCTCCATTTACATCTCTTTCCTTTCCCCAGGAGAGTATAATATCAGCGTCCCTCTAGAAATCTTAAAAATGAATCTCATAGCAGTCATCCAGTATTAGAAATGTAATGCTGTATGGAGAAAAGTCACTAATATTAGGAATTGGTTGAAGGGTTTAAGAGCAGGTAACCCCATCTTCAATCCCCTTCTTGGAGGGAAAGCTCTTGTTTAAAAGAGATGCTTTCATCCATTCCAAGTTTACAGTATTGAAAAGACCTGATGACTATCTTTTCTGCTAGTGTTAGTAAACTATGAAACATCACAAACTTTAAAAAAAATATTGGCAATTTAATAGGGAATTGGAAATAGGAAATCCTAAACATAGGATAAGGGCATCAGATTTACCTGTTAGAACTCTTTCGGGTTGTTGTTCAGTGTACTTGAATGAAGCCACGATTTTTTATGTTACTATCATCTTCTGATCTCTTCTCTTTGCCCTTCTCACTGGCACAGCGAGTGCTTCATAAATGTAGACAATACATCAGGATCTCTGTTCTGCCTTGCCTTTCATTTTTTGGTCAGGAGCTCTTTGCAGAGAGTTGGCCCAAAACTCCAGTTCTCACTCCACTGTGAGGACTGCAACATCCCTTCCACCAGCTCTTCCGTCATCAGCTGCCTCTAGGCCCTGATCAATCACCCAGTCCACTACTCTCTAATTTCACTTTAAACTCATTATAATTTCAGAGAGGAAGGAGTAAATATATCATCTGAGAAGATGTCATGGATAGGGGAGGGCCTGAACTCACCATAATATTGGACTCATTATCAAAATTCACCAAATAGAATTTTTGTAGTAGGAAAATTTATTGGATCTTTGAAATTCAATTCTATATCCAGTGGTTCCTATTATCTAAAATGTTTGTCTAATATCAACAATAAGTTCCCAGAAAGCTGTACTTGTTTCTCACAGAATTAACTCCTTGGTGAAAGAGTTTGGTAAGAGGCAAAGTGAATACTCCCATATGCTCAGTTATTTGTGGGCCCCAGAGCTCAAGAGAAGCTCAGATCCCACTTATTGCAGCCAATCATGAAGTGCCATGTAGGAAGAAATGAGTAATCCCATGAAATAAGTCACATTTTACCAACATGCTTGATCGAAAATTAGGCAAAATAATAAGCAGGTCATTTATGTCATTGATGGGGTTCAGATTTCATTTCCCTGAGAAATATGGATATGCCGTATTATGAGATTTTTTATAACATTAAATAAAACATGCAGGATATGATATTATTTTTGGTAGATTTACAAAATTTTTGACTGCTCATTTTCTACTATCTGCACTTCACATACCTATTCAGGAGCATTTTCACTGGAATAATCAAATTGGGAAAAGGACAAATTCTAGAGTCACATAGGAGGAAGAGATGACTATGATTCAGTTGTTCTTCCTCTGGAAGCTATCAATAGGGTAAGTTTTTCCAGGGCTCTTGAAGCAAATGCTACTAAAAAGCTCCATGTGGAGCAGAACTGTTGTCTCTCCAAATATAGTTCCTTTGTTTTGAAGGCCAAGAAATCCAATAATGGGATGACACAATGGAAGTCTACTGAGGAACTTTTCTAAGAATGGTTCTTTTAGTAAAATTGACACATAAGTAAGCACCACAATCACTTATCAACAATTGTGTGAGATGTTTTAATATAAATGAAATGTATGTGTTAGTTTGTGAACAAGAAGATTCTCATTATTGTATGTGCTTCAATAAGAAGTGATAAATATAGCAGAGGTAGAGTATAATAGAATAATTAACATAAAATCTGAAAGCCTATCTCAGGCTTTGACAGGCATAGCATTACCTCTAAGATACAGATGAAGGAAACCTTTGAACTGGATCAGAAGTTCTCTTGTATTGCTTTTGAGGCTGCCCTATATATTTCTATTGAAATATTAGATCTAATATAGCTATTAGAGCTTTAATATATCATAAGACTAAGAGAAGGTGAGGTAATTGTTGTTACTTGTCTTTCCCATGCAAGCAGGAGCTATACCTTTCATTTCTTTATGCCAAGTGAATGATATAATACATGCATAGTGCTTGGCACATTGTAACTAACTACTCACTAATAATAAATAAATAGTTTATTTGCATTAATAAATATCCCCCTTGATAAAACATGTAATATGTGATCATAATATTTGCTAAATAAATGAAATTTTAGTCTTTGTAGAAGTAATACTAAAAGCAAAAATAAAAATTTGTGATAGCACAGAGTCAAAAAAAAAAGTTTTGAGGAGCACTCACTTGAGTCAAAATCCTATCTTTTGGAGGTAAATACCTTAGTAAACAAAATTGATAAATTTAATAGTATTTTCAGTTCATCTTGATTAGAAAAGTTAAATTTCAACAAGCTTAGATGTCCATGAGAACATTTACTTTTATGTTTTTATAAAACTCACTTCATAGTTACTGAATTTCTTGATTCAGAGGTATGGAGTTTAGAAACTATACAGAATTTTAATTTTTATATCTGTTGGGAAAATCAAATATTTTAATGATGATTTTTGTTCTTAATTGCATGGGATGTGAACATGTTTTTTAAGATTTAAAAGGAAGCAATTTCAAAAATTAGTTGTATGAAATTAATGTTATGTACTACAAGTTTTTAAGCTATTTTGGTACCAATAAAAAACATTAGCTGTTTTTTTTAAAACCTATTTTAGAAGGCCAGTTAACCAATAGAATGCTTAAGAAAAAGAATTTTACTCTCAGTGATAAATCATGTGGAAAATATGATGGAAATAAGATGGAAGCAATCAAAACAATGTCTAAAATATTCGCCTAAGCACGTAATACATCTGTAGCTCAGTAGAAAGATCAAAAGCTTCAAAATTAAAGATCCTTGGCCTGTGCTGTGCCTGCAGTTAGCAGATTTCACAACTTGGGAAAATCCACAAATTCACCTTTCTTGTTGATGAAAAGAACACTGCCTTAATGTGTCACTTATCATTTGCAGATCTCGTAAAATGCAATTTCCAATTGAGTAGATTTAGGCAGGGCCTGAGATCTGCATTTCCAACAATTTTTCAGTTGATGCCAGGGCTTACGATTGGTTACCCTATCCTGAGTAACAAAGAATTGTACATCTTTGGGGTTGCCTGCTGTCCCAGGGTTATGGATAGGGTTACCAGATTTCTAGCCTGGAAACTTAGAATATTTGTTACTAGACATAACCTAAAATGATGGGTTAACCACACAATTCTTCTGTAAGTCCCTTCACATTGAATGTACATTGTTTAGTGCTTTAGTGCTTCAAATTAATAGCATCCCCTGGATGTCTTTGATAAATATTATGCTCTTCTACCTAAATTTCCCATAGCATAGCATGCCAGTGTGACTTTAATATGTTTAAGAATCTGGCCAGTAGTTATTACTTTATCTGTTCATCAAAAATTCTAACCATAATTTATTGGGATCTACAATGTGCCATAGACTGTGTAATACAAGATATATGTCATTATTCTTTAGTTTACAGATGAAGACACTGTGAGTGAAGTCTGGCATTACTAGCAAGCAAACTAATTTGAAATTTGAATCTAAGTCTCCCCCCCTCCCCCATCGCTCTTTCTACTAAATCACACAGCCTCTCTGAGGGAAACATATGACTGCATTAAGAGGGAGGCTACTACCTGTACATAGCATATAGTGGGCTTCAAGAAATTTTTAATGTACGACTAGTAATAGATGGCACAGAGCAGCTCATAATGAAATGACCCCTGACTACTCCAGAAATAAAACTTGGAATAAGGAATGCAAAGAAGGAAAAAAAGCCATGTATGCAAGAAAGACCTGGGGAGTCTTCCCAAAGAAAATGCTACCATGTCCTGAAAAGTAGGTAGCAATGGAAGGAGCAAAAAAGAGAGTTTCTTAGGAGTGGATTCCAAACATAGGTCATCATTTTTTCAGGTAACAAGAAGGGTGTTCATCAGGACAGACCTTAAGTGCCAGACTGAAGAATTTGGGTTCTTTTTCCTTTTAACAGCGGCAGATATCAGAATCATACTGTAGAATTAATGTATTACGACTGTATTTTCTAAGATTACTTCAGAGTTATGTATGTGAAGAACTGGACCTCAAAATGTCAAGAGACGAGTAAAAAATGTTAGTTTCCTCATCAGTAAGTAGGGGCAAAGCCTAGTTGGATCTTCTAGGCTTTTTAAAGGTTTGTTTTAAAAAGGTGCTTTCCATCATCACAAAAAAGAAAACGTTGCATTTATAATTTAAAAATCTTAAATGCAGAACAAATGGGAGATGATTTTATTATAATTATGAGCATTGTCTTTCTGAGTCATATAAGAGAATTGAACCAAATATCATTATATAACTTAAAATATGCATTTATTGTTCTTAGGAAATCAAGAACAAAGTTTGACTATATCTCAGATCATAAAATACTCTCCAAAGAAAAAGTTAGATATCCACCTTTTTGGTACATACAGTATTGGTACCTTCATAAACTCATAAACTCTTAGTTTCAAAAGAGTCATTCTTACTAACCTATGATATTTTCAATATGACCAACAACAATGTACTTGAAAACTACAAGGGGTGAAGACCTCCTAGTTGACAAATGAACCTAATCTATCTTTGTACTTTGAACTGCTTTAAAGTTCTTACTCATATTCTGGGTCTGAACTGTTGGGTGAGGATCGAGGAGAGAAGCACATCTTATGGTATACCAGGTGCTTCCTGTACATAATTTAATTTATGAGGTCTAAGCCTTATAGCTGAAAATACTGAGGGGCAGAAAAATGAATTAGCTTTTATTTGTCCAATGTATATATAGTTAATAAGTAGCAGAACTTGACTTTATAAATTCATTAACTCCAAAGTCACAGTTCTAGGTGTCCTAGAACTTTATTTTAGAGCTATTAAAAATATATCTTGATAGTTACAGTATCTTCTGAAAAATCTAATGACATCTGAAGAGTTTTGTCCTAGAAAAGCAAATATTTGCACATAATTTTGCATATAGCCAGGATTTCCATGGTTCACATATCTTGAGATAATAATACTCATGGTATTATGTTCGTTGATTAAAAAATAAGCTTCACTGGGATGCGAGCATTGTCTGTTTTATATGTGGCTCCATTCCCAGCACCAAAACATTGCTTGGCACAGAGTAGGAGTTTGAAAAACACTTTTGAATAAAAGTGATTCCAAATTTTGCCTGGGCTCATTGACCCAATTATTTAGAGCAGAATGACAAAGCAATATGAAGGGGGCATCACTATGCAAAATTCACTGAAACACAGAACAACTTCCCAACTCTGACCAGTGGTCACCCCAGGGGATTCCCCCACCTTCTGGGTTCTGATTTGAGAAGTTATGGGCCAACTTTGCTTTACTTCCTCTACTCCAAAAAAATGATCATTTTTTCTTTTTAAGTTTGAAGTACTCTGGTAAAAGTAGCACTTCTAAGTAAATATTCAGGAAGTATTTGGAAAAAAATATATATAGACTTTGTTCAAAGGTTTCCCAGTGTCACTGCTATACTACTGAAATATATTTTGCTCATTGTTAGATGACTATAAATCACTTCTCAGTCTTTTGGTTAAGATCTAGTGAAAATG
>PVHY01023590.1:0-20764 GCA_004024945.1 Uropsilus gracilis
AAAAACCCAATCAAAAAATGGGGAGAAGAACTAAAAAGACACTTCACCAAAGAGGAGATACAGATGGCTAATAGACATATGAAAAAATGCTCCACCTCACTAATAATCAGGGAAATGCAAATTAAAACCACACTGAGATACCATCTTACACCAGTAAGAATGGCCCACATAAATAAAACAGACAACAAATGTTGGCGCGAATGTGGAGAAAAAGGAACTCTCTTACACTGCTGGTGGGAGTGCAAACTAGTCCAGCCACTATGGAAGACTGTGTGGAGGACCCTCAAACAATTGAATGTGGACTTACCATTCGACTCAGCAATCCCACTACTAGGAATCTACCCAGAAAACATGAAGACATTAATTCAAAAGGACACATGTACGTGCATGTTCATTGCAGCCCTGTTTACAGTTGCAAAGAATTGGAAACAAACCAAATGGCCCCAAACGGATGACTGGCTAAAAAATTGTGGTACATATACACGATGGAATACTATGCATCCATCAAGGAGGACAAACACATGTCATTTGAAGCAACCTGGATGGAACTAGAAAGACTCATATTAGCAGAAATAAGTCAAAAAGAAAAAGAGACATACAGGATGGTCTCACTTATATGAGGAATATAGGGAAAATCAAACAAACAAATAAGAAAAAATGAAAACAACCAATGGGACTGAACCATGGAGCGAGAGAGGAGGAGGGGGAAGAAGGTGGGGGAGGCGAAGAGCACAAAAGATCAGGACAGTTAACAAATGTTAGTGAAGTGAGAAAGTCCCGGGGTAAAAAATAATAATAATAATAAAAATAAAAGAACAACAACAACAACAAAACCACACACATACTTACCATATATCGGAAGAGAACAACAGGCCAAACAACCAACAACTAAACATTAACTTAACCAAACAACAATTTGCAGAAAAATGGGAGGAGTGACTGAAGGGGGGATACAGAGGGGGGATATGGAGGGAGGAGGAAGGGGGATACAGAGGGTGATATGGAGGGAGGAGGAGGGATCAATTAATGCACAATTGTGACAAATCAATAAAATGAATTTAAAAAAAAGAAAATATATTGAAAACAAAGTGTTGAATAACAATCCTAAAATCAAATGGACTCAAAAAAATGACAGAAGCAGCCATACATATATCAGATAAGTAAACTTCAAACTATAAAAGGTAACAAGAGACACAGATGATTACTCTATAATGATCAAGGAGAAAATATCCCCAGAATACATAACACTTATCAATAAATATGCACCAAATGAAAGAGTACTAACACATATTAAGCAATATATCTGAAAACATATATTAGAGAAAAAAATATATGTATATATAGTAGAAGACTTTAGTACTCCATTCTTAGATAGATAATGAGACAAAAAATAATAAAGGCACATTAATTGGCCTAATTAAATACCTAGACTACATGGGCCTAACAGAGATCTATAGAACAGTGCATCCCCAAAGAACTTAATATACATTTTTCTCAAGTGTACACATATCATTCTTTAGGATTGACCATATACTGGGTCACAAGGTAAACATCAACAAACAAAAAATTTGGAATCATATCAGCACTCTTCTGTAACCATAAAGGCATGAACCAATAAACCAAGCATTGAAAGAATGAAAGAAATCCTCTTATTTCATGGAATTGAACTCAAAACAATTGGAAGGGCCAACAAGTCACAGAAGCCCAAGTCCTCACCCAGGAGAATAACATTTACCAGATAAAGGGAAAAACCAATGGGCCAAACAATGACAAATTGACCAACAACTTTACAAACCACCAAATTGCAAAGAGAGGGAATCAGAGTGTCTGGGGTGAAGAGGTGGAGGGGATAGGGAAGAAGGAGGGCAGTACATCAGGACATCAACAAAGCCATCTGGTCCTGAAAAAAAGGAAATCAAAAAGCAATACCTTGAGATGAATAAGCCTCCAGAATATATGGCTCACAGTAAAAGCAGTGATAGGAGTAAAATATATAGCTATATTAGCCCACATAAGAAATAAGAATGCTAGGAAACAACAATCTATTGCAAAAATATGAAAAAGAGTTCAGAAAACCACTAGAAGAAGGGAAATAATAAGAACTCAAGCAGAAATACATGAAATAGAAGTAAAAAAAAGATAATCCGAAATATAAAACAGTCTTGTCAGGTTTGCACAGAAGAAAATGGAGAAAAGTCAAATAAATAGAATCAATGTGAAAGAGAGATTACAGTAGATGAAGCTAAAATCCAAAGAAACCAAAGATCACTATGGATATTTATGTGCAAATAAGTCCCACAACCTTGATGAGATGGACAAGATACTTTTCCCAAAAGGAAGTACAAATGCCCAACAACTATATGGAAAAATATGTGTTCAACAGCACATATGATAAAGGAAATGCAAATGAAAACTATAATGAGATATTACCTCACACTGTTAGAATAGCACATATCAAAAATCAGGCAACAAGAAATTCTGGGGAAGTTGTAGAAGAAAATGATTCTTTTACCCTGTTGGTTGAAATATAAAACTGATATTTTTCCACTGTGGAAATTCATATGGAGGATCTTCAAACTAATAAAAATTGAGCTACAATTTTATTCAGCAATTCTGTTTCTGGGAATCTACACAAAGGATTGAAACCCACTAATTGTGAAAGGATATTTGCACTCCCATATTCATTGCAATGCTATTTACAATAACCAATAAATGGAATCATCCAAATGTCCTCACATAGACAAATGGATCAAAGTTGTGTTATATTTGCACATAGACTGCTACTCAGTGATTAAAAAAGATAAAAATCATGTCATTTATGGTAACATGGATGTAGCTAGAAGGATTTATGCTAGCTGAAATTAGTCAGAAGGAAAAATATAAATTTTAGATGGTCTCTATTATATGTGGAATATAGAAAGGTCAAAAATAGTATCAGAATAAATTAAAACCCTACTGAAGGGGGAGGAAACGGTGCAAAACATGGGAGGGATGAGTACAAGGGATCATGGTGATGGTTCACATGATGTGGTGGAACAACTATGGAGTGTAAAATGCTGGACAAAACATTCTAAGACTTACATCTCAGAAATGTATTACAGGATACATCCACAGATACTAAAATGTGAAGGAAAAAATAAATAAAAAGGTACTAAAAAAATGAAGGTAAAAAATTGAAGGGACTACAATAAACTATAAAGTTTCTGTACAATAAAAGAAACAATAACCAAAACAAAAAGACACCCAGCTGAAAGGGAAACATTTTTGCTTTACATATGTGTGATAAGGGTCTGCTAACAAAGATCCACAAAGAACTACACAACTTAGCAAAAACAAAGCAATAGCCCAATCAAAAAATGGGGATGAAGCTACAAAAACACTTCTCCAAATAGGAAATACAAATGGCCAATAGGCATATGAAAAAAAAGAGCTTAACATCACTAATAGTCTGGGAAATTCAAATCAAAACAAAAATAGATACCACTTTACACCAGTAAGAACGGTCCATATCCAAAAAAATGGGCAATAATAAGTACTGATGTGGTTGGTGGGTGGGAAATGAACATGTTTGCACTGTTGGTGGGAATGCAAACTGGTCCAGCCACCATGGAAAGCTGTGTGGTGCAACCTCAAACTGTTGAAAATAAAACTACCATTCAACCCAGCAATTTCAGTTCTAGAAATCTATGCAAAGGATACAAAAATACTAATCCAAAAAAACACCTGAACTGGCATGTTTATTGCAGCAGTTTCCACAGCTGGAAACAAAGTTTTGGTATATGTATATAATGAAATATTATTTAGCAATCAAAAATGAAAAATTTGAAGGATGTGTGATAACATAGATTAACCTAAAAGAAATCATGGTAGCAGAAATAAGTCAGAAAGAAAAAGATGGATGATTTCATCTATGTGCAGGATATAGGGAAAACAAAAGGACAAGGCGAATTTATAACTGTCAACAGAATTGATGCATAGAGCAAGAGAAGGGGAAGGGGTAAAATCAGGGGAGGGTTGGTCACAAGAGATTAAGATGATGGTTCACAAGTAACAAGGTGATGGGAGAACCCCAGGGTATGCAACAAAGTAAAATAAATAAACAAGAAAATAGATGAACAAATAGACAAACAAATAATAAACATATACACACACGTGTATGTAATCAATAAAATGATTTAAAATAAATTAAAGGCATGCATTGGATTAGAAGTATACTGAAAACTATCAAAAGAAATATTAAACATGAATACATGTCATGATTAACAAAAGTGAAACAGTGTATAAAAGCATTGCAAAAATCAAAAGCCAGGGCTAAATAATGTTAATAGTGAAATCTAGCCAACTTTCAAAACTAATTTATAGATATCCTTGTCAAAATAATACATAAAACTTCAAAAGAGAACGATTTCCAAGCCTTATGAGCTAACTTTAATCGGAATCTGATATCAGAGAAAAATATGAAGAATGAGACGGGAGAGTGGAAGAGTAAGGAGGAGAAGGAATAGAGGGTTGAAGGAAAATGAGAGCAATAAAGACAGGAGGAGAGTGGAGGGAGTGAGGGTGGGATGAAAAAAAGAAAAAAAAATTGTCTATGAAAAAATCTTCAACAAAATACAAGCAAACTAAATTCAATGATACTTAAAATAATTACACATCAAGACCAGGTAAAATTATTACAGAACTCTAAATATAAATCAACCTATGCAAATCAAAAACTATGATGTACCACATCAACAAGAAAAAATGAAAATCATGTAATTTCAATAGAAACAACAACAAAAATGAAAACATACAACATTTCACACAGATAAAATGCCTCAGAAAATGGGAATAGAAAGTACACCTTAAGATAATAAGGTGTATATATACATTATATAAGCTTATTATACCATATAAGCTTAGGTGTATATAAGGTGTATATATACCTTATATAAGCTTATTATACCATATATAATAAGCTATATATGAAAATAATAACCAATTTCACACTCAACTCCAAAATACTGAATGTTTTTCCTCCAGTAACAGGGACAAGTATGACCACTATTAATAATATCTGCAATAAAGTGCTGAAAATCCAAGAACAGTTAGACAACTAAGAACATAAAAGGAATCTCACCATTCTTTCATGAGAAGAAAATATACAAAGAAAATCTGAATGACTCCATAACAAAACTTTTAGAAATAAATGTATATAATAGGTAGCATACAAAATAAAATATAGAAAAATCTAGTACAGTAACAGAAATAGAAATAAGAAAATCTAATTTTAAATTGATTTTAAGAAAATTCTTGTAATAAATTCAACTAAAATAGTGAATGACTTGTACACTGAAATCTACAAGAAATTGTTGAAACAGAAGTTAGAAATCAATGGAATGATAGCAACTATTCATGGATTAGAAGAATTAGAAGAAGATTACAAGGAATATACAAATTCAGTGCAGTCTATATTAATCCTAACAGAATTCTTCAAAGAAATAGAACAGCAATGAAAAAATATTTAAATGGAATCATGAAATCAGAGTAGCAAAAGTATTTGAACACAATGATGCTATCACAAAGATGCTATCATCCTCCCTGACTTCATTTCATACTGCAAACTGATATTGATTAAAGCATACTGGTAATGAAATAAAAACAAACACACTTATCAGTGGCACAGAATTATTGCAAGCATAGAAATAAAGCCAAAGTCATATGGATAGTTCATATACAAAAAAGAGTCAAGAACTTACAATAGTTCAATTTTAAATGACTCAAAAAAACAATAGTAGGGAAAATGAACATACATTGCAAAATAATGGAATTAAACACTAAATTAACTCAAAATGAGTTAAAGACTTGGACATAAATCTGAAACTATAAAATAATGTGTAGACATAAACAAAAGCCAGTTGTGATCCTTGAAATCACCCTTACCAATGTGTTTAGGGACTTGACTACAAAGACAAAGGAAACAAAGCAAATATAAACAAATGAGTCTCTAGAAAAGACTATATAATTTTTTCACAAAAGAAGAAAAATGTATCAAAATAAATACTAATTACTTAATTGAAGAGAATGTTTACACAGCAAATATCCAAGAAGGGATTAATATATAACATTTACAAGGAATCATAAAACTCAGCAATAAAGAATCCAATTGAAAAAAAAAGACAGAGTCTCTGAATAGAAACTTCACAAGAGATGTCTTACAGATGACAAATATGCACACGTAAAGGTCTTTTCCATCTGCTATTATTAAGGAAATACCTATGAGAGTAAACATTTCTAGAATATTAAACAAACGTTAAAATAACATAAAAATAAGGGAAAAATATACACACTGCTGTGATTGCAAATTGATACATAAACTAAGGAAACTTCCTCAAAAAAACTTAAAAAAATTAATATTCTGGTTATTACATGTCTAGGTATTTACTCCAAACACTAAAATATTTTACCCCCAAATAATAAAATATTAATATGCACAATGGTATCTATTGCAACATCATCTGCAATAACATAGCAATAAAATGGAAACAATTAAAGTGCCCATAATCCAATTAATGGACTTTTTTTAAAAAATGTGGTATACACAATGGAATACTAATCAGTAATTTTTTAAAAAATGAAATCTAGGCATGGATGCTCACTCTCACCACTTCTGTTCAACATATTATTAGATATGCTAGCTAGGGCAACAAGGCTATAGAAAGACATTAAAGGAATACAAATAGGGAAAGAAGAAATAAAGCTACCATTATATGGAGAAAAAATGATATATTTTATGTAGAAAACCCAAAAAAATCCACAGAACAGCTAATTAAATAATAAACTAGTTCAGTGAAGTAACCAAATACAAACTCAACACATAAAAATCAGAAACCTTTTTTTTACTTTTTTAATAATAATTTATTTATATATAAATTTCACATCTCTGTATGCAGAAAATCAGTCAGACAAAGAAGTAGTCCAAAAAAATCAGTCCATTTACCATCGCACTGAGTAAATAAAATACTTAGGAATAAACCTAACAAAAGAACCGAAAGAGTTAGACCAAAAACAAACAAACAAACAAAAAAACACTATAAAGCATTTATAAAAGAAGCAGGAAACATGAAAAAATGGAAAGATATCCCCTCCTCATGAATAGGAAGAATTAACATTATCAAAATGGCCATACTACAAAAAGCAATCCACAGATTCAATGCAATCCCTATAAAAATTCCAGTAACAACCTTCAAAGGGATAGAACAAAAATTACTGAAATTCATATGAAATAACAAAAGATGTCCAATATCAAAAACATCTCCTGACCAATAAAAGAGAGAACAGAGGTATTAATATTCCAGACTTTAAATTATACTAAAAAGCAGTAGTAATTAAAACAATATGGTACTGGTACAAAAACAGACAATTAGATCAATGGAACAGAACTGAATGCCCTGAAATACAATCACACATATAGAGTCAACTAATCCTTGATGAAGGAGAGAAAAACTTACTTTGGAACAAGGACAGACTCTTTAATAAATAGTACTAGGAAAATTGGACCAGACATGCAAAAAAATGAACCGACACCTCCCTCACACCATTGACAAAAACCAACTCAAAATGGGTAAAAAATTTGGAAGTAAGACCTGAAACCAAAAAACACATAGAGGAAAACTTGGGCAAAATCCTCCATGAGTTACACTTCAGAAATCCATTTCTGGACACATCTACAGATGGCAAAAAAATGAAGGATATTATAAACAGCTGGGATTGCATCAAACTAAAAAGTTTCTGTACAGCAAAAGAGACAACAATCAAAACAAGAAGAAACCAAATCAATTGGAAGAAAAATTTTGCCTCACATTCAAGTGATAAGGGTTTGATAACAAAGATCCACAAAGTACTAACACAACAAAAACAAAGAAAAAAAGTCCAGTTAAAAAATAGGAAGAACAACTAAAACAACTCTTCTCCAAATAGGAAATACAGATGGCCAATAGGCATATGAAAGAATGCTCAACATCACTAATAAAAAGGGAAATGCAAATACAAACCACACAGAGCTATCATCTTACACCAATAAAAATGAACTATATCCAAAAAATGGGCAACAACAAGTGCTGATGTGGATACAGAGAAAATGGGGCATTCCTACATTGCTGGTGGGAGTGCGAGCTACTCCATCACTATGGAAGGCTGTGTGGAAGACCCTCAAATTATTGAAAATAGAGCTACCATTTGACCCAGTAATCCCACTACTGGGAGTGTACCCAAAGGATACAAAGTCTACCCAAATTCACAGCACTAATTGCAATTACCAGAATATGGAAACAATCCACCAAAATTGATGAATGGTTGAAAAAGATGTGGTGTAGTTACACAATGGAATATTATGCAGCAATCGAAGAAGACAACCTTATGTCATTTGCAGAAATGGTACTAGAAAGAATGTGCTAAAATGAATCATGTTAGTGGAAATAAGTCGGGAAGAAAAAGAGAAATATGGGGTGGTCTCAATTATATGAGGGGTATAGAAAGACAAACAAATGAACAAGAAAAAGTTAAAAGCATCAACAGAACTGAAACATAGATCAAGAGAGGGGGAGATAGGTAAAACCAGGGGAGGACACAAGCTATTAAGATGTTTAATGGGTATTAAGGTGATGAGAGAACCCTAGGGTAGACAGTGATGTGAAAATATATGTATATATAAAAATATATGTATATATTAATATATATTTGTGTCTATATACAGACATATACACATGCAATCAAATCAGAAAACAAAAATTATATTCAAAAAATGAAATCTGTTTTTTGCAACAACATGTATAGATCAGTGAAATAAAAAGCCAGATAGAGGAAGACAAGCATTTGTTTATGACTACATGCACACACATACACACACACACACATATATACATTGCATATAAAGAAAATAAATGAATATATATAGAGATATTTAAATAAAGAATAGAATATATAAAATTACTTTTTCTATTTTTTAATCTCAAAACACATTTGGGATTATTAACTTTCAATATGCCCATATTTGTAGAAACTATGCAATATATTTTTGTAAAAAAATGTAATAGGGAAAATAATAAAATTACTGTGGAAAACTTCAATGAATTAAGAATGAAATTATAACATTAAAATATGTGGTTAAGCAGTCAACAGAGTGGATTTCTGTCCAATAGGATCAACAACTAACTGGGGTGAAACTATATTCATAAAATCCTGTGAATTTAATGAAACTGAAACACCTCTTGGACATAAGAGGTCACTGAAGCACCCTTACAACTGTCTCCCAGATTATACACTGCCTGATCAAAGTGCACCATCCTTATTGGCATGTGGTGGTGGATATGCAGCCCAATCCAGAGTTGTGCAACAAAAACCTTGAACCTTGGAAGAGGACATAAAAGGAATTGCACACAGTTCCCGTACTGCGATCTCCTTGGTTAAACAATGAAAACTGCAAACAGTTCTTAAGGATTAGCACAGCCTGCCTCTGTGAAACTCTTTTGGGTTGGCCACCTCCTTTATTGTAACAAAATCATGCTATAGATTATGAGAAAAGCAGGTTGTTAAGAAAAAAACAGGTTGTTGCATGCTTGCATGTGGATGTTATCTGTTAACTTTTTTGTATTCTGGAAAATGAAATAACAATGACCATTATGAAGACAATGGCATGCAATTGCCATGGACTTCTGCATTCTCTGTTACTCCTTGTCATAGTGACTCAATCTGTTTCTCTTCCCCTTCCTAGGACCAATCAATACAACTTGGCATCCTCCCTAGCAGCAATTTATAGGTGTCTCTACTTTATTGGCATTTGGTTGTGATAGGTGGCCTGAACTTCAGTCTTCTGATTATATTAAAAAAAATGAAAAAGACAAATTTAAAAACTAGCTTTTAAAGCCTGACTGCAGAATTGAAGCACTAAAGAAGAGAAGAGGTAGGGGAGGGGAAACAAAGTGGAAAGAGAATCACATTAGAGTATGGTCATGGATTATAGGCGATTTGTTGGTAGATGTACTAAGATGGTGATACCTGATGGGAGTACCCAAGTATTACCTCAATTAAAAATAATAAATAAATAAACAAAAATAGAACTGTGGTGAAGAATGAACAAAAGAAAAGAAATGACAGTAAGTTGACACAAGGAAACATATGAAAGAAAATATCCTTACTGTTAAAGAAAATACACTCACAAAATAATCATGTTATGCATGTTTTCTTTCTCCGAAGATATTGGCTGTAAGATTTGCCAGTATTAATAATTCAATTATTTTTTAAAATTGACTGTAGATTAATTCTGTGGTTTCAATATCCCATAGTTTGTTAATTCATTCTCCTAATAATGGAAATTTACATTGTTTCTGGGGTTGGGTTATTATTAATTAAATGGCTGAACAATGGTGTTCATAGCTTCATTTGGAATATGTATTATTTCTTTTGCATGAGTACCAATGAATTGGTTTTCTTGATAATTTGGTTGATGGATGTTTAATTTTTATAGAATATCCTATGAGTTTTCTAAGTTTTGTTGTCATTTTACATTCTTATTAGCAGTATTTGACAATTATACAAGATCTTTCTCTTCATCAGCACTTGTATTGGGCTCTTATAGTCATTCTAACTGGCATATGGTGCCAATGATTTGTATGTATTTGTGTTTTTGTCAGTCATGTTTTGGTTGTTACTAGCTGGACAACTTACCCTGGTATATGTTGTTATATTTTATTATTTGTCTTTCTATGATTTAATTGGAAGGATGTTACATAATTTGTATAAAATCCTCTGCCTGGTACTTTACAAATATGCCTGCTGTC
The DNA here is from genome assembly GCA_004024945.1 of Uropsilus gracilis. Lineage (NCBI taxonomy): Eukaryota > Metazoa > Chordata > Mammalia > Eulipotyphla > Talpidae > Uropsilus > Uropsilus gracilis. Next base: position 10,818 of record PVHY01023590.1, read on the forward strand.
AGTGTTCTTTATGATGTGCATGCAGGTGCTGAGAGGTGGAAGAGAGGAGACTATGCTCTAGGAATTTCTTTGTTGTCCTCTTTGTGAGGGTCCTGGCTTCTATGTAACCAGCATTTCTGTTTCACCTGACTTCACTTGGGTCAAGGGCATGTTTTCATGCGGTTTATGCTTTCCCCTCTTTAGGACACTTCTTTGTTTTTCCCTTCCCAATCCATGTTGAACTACCACTTCCATTTGTTTCTTGCTGCCCAAAATGTGTTGATCTCCCTGCATCCCCTGCAGTCTGTTTTGGTGTCTGGAGTAAAGAATGCTCCAGTCTCATGCCTTGCAATAGGATCCTATCTGTGGTGAGTCTTTGGGACTTATTGCCATTTGTTTCTCTTATAATAAAGCAAGGAGCCTCTCTCCTTATGTCACTGATTTGGTCATATAATTTCTCTTAAACATTACTTTTTTTCCCAATCCATTCATCTACTATGTGTTTTCTAAAAAAAATAAAACCATCTGGTAACTGGCCATCACTTTTAAGTTTTTAAACTTAAAACTTTAAGCTTTTAAATTGAATTTGCATTGTATTATAAAATTGCATAATGTCCAGATGCACATTATTAAAACTCAGCATGTGTGTACTATATTAATTTCAGTACTCTAAGTTCAATTATATCCTTCACTACCTAATTAACTTTTAACCAGTTTACATATGCATTACTTATTCTTTCCCTTTTGGTAACCACTAATTGGTCTGACATTCCAAATGTCTACTTTTTTGTATTATTAAGTTCATGTTTTTGTTTACTCTCTATATAACATATGAGTAAAATAATGCTTTTTTTAACTACATAAATGAGTCAGTGGAACATGTGCCTATATGAGAGAGATAAAACACAATCCTGATATTTCAATTTTAAAAGTTACTCAGAGTCAGTTACAAGGGAAGTGCAAATCAAAACCACAATGCAATATCACCTCACTCCTGTGAGAATGGCTTATATCAAAAAGAATGAACCAAAACTGATATTGTCAAAATGTGGAGATAAAGACAAAAATTCTAGATGGGAGTGTAGTGTGGTGTAACCTCTATGAAAAAAATTATGGAGATTCCTTAATAATACAAAAAGATCATGAGATTTCATAATATGTCTTCTAAGTACTTAAAAATATGAAAATACCCACATAAAAAGATGTATACACTTCTGCTTCATAGAAGCATTTTTTCACAATAATTTACACCATGGGACTAATCTAAATGCCTATCACCAAAGGATTGTATAAAATGGTATGGAATGTGTGTACAAATGAATACTATTCAGCTATTAGAAAGTAAAATTGTGCTATTGGGGACAAAATAGATTAATCTTGAATTGAATACGCTATATATAAATTCAGAAAGTGATGGTCAATTACTAGACAGTTTTATGTATTTATAACATATAAATAACTAAAGAAAAAAACTAGGAAAATACATCTGTCTTTCTCTTTGTAAATATTTCATGTACTATAATCCATGGGGAGGAAACACAATGGGCAAGAGTGATGGACTACTGTTGCCTTTGTGAAAGGTCACACTTGAAAGAGTAGTCCCTTTACTTAAAAATTAGTAGCAATGATGTAAACCAATGTTACTTCAGAATAAATTAAATTTTAAAAATACAATTTTTAAACTCTTGAAATTTATATTTGTTAACAGAGGAAATTGCTAAATGAAAGAGTGGAAAGGGGAGAGAAAGTGATAGGATTGTGTCACTGAGGATTTGATTGAGAGTGATTTATGTACATAGAGGTATGTATATAGAAGTAGGATGGTGTATAACCATAATTACGAAGAGGAAAACTAAAATAAAAGGAAATTATTAAAGTTAAAAGGTTTTTATGTAGACATGAATGGAAAAATAGGTGTGAATTATATTTGTAAAAATATATAAACAGTATTGAGAAAATTATAGATATTTAAAAACATAACAATGCATTCAAGCCACAACATATCAACTAAAATGACCAGGTATATATAACACATAAATTGTAAAATATGTGAAAGACATAGAATATATGGTTTGAGTATATATTTTCTCCCTGATACTATCCTCAGTAAGTTCTACCAAGAAGATATACATGAAAATAATGAAGATTTATCTTAATCAAAACTAAAGTCTTGTTTGTAGCAAGAAACCACAAAAAAAAAAAGAAGCAAAGACAAGTGATATCCTAGGGGGAGAGGGATACAGCAATTTCATACCAAACAAGTGATTAACATCCATATTTTACAAAAATGTTACATAATGTAAAAGGAAAAGTTAAAAACAAGTCAGTAGAAGATAGGTCATTGCTAAGGACAGAAAATTTAATGGAATAGAAAGAAGTACCCGCAGTCTACCACCATGAAACATCATTCTCTACTCCTCCCTGTTCTCTAATATCTCCCTTTGTTTCTCTAACATGCCCTAACCCCAACCCCTGAATGTCTCAAAGCTCTGATCCACTTTTCAGAGTCAGTCTTACAGTTTATCTTTTTTTTTTTGATCCTTTGTTTTGTTCTTTATTCCACATATAAGGAAAAGTATTCAATATTTATCCTTATCCATTTGACATACTTCACTTAAATATTCCTTGATTAATTTAGGCTTATTTCACTTTATTTTCTGACAGAGTTTTGTAGTTTAAATTGTACACAGCTTTCATTTTTTGTTGGATATGTTTCTAGGTATTTTAATCTTCAGAATTTTTATAAATAAAATTATTCTTTTCATTTTGCTTTAATATTGTATATTGATGTGATGGCATTTAGAAACACAGAAACACAATTGATTTTTAAAGGTTTAATTTTGTATCCTGAACCCACATTAAGTTCTTTTATTATACAAAAAGTGTATTTTTTATTATGCAAAAAGTGCTTTTTGTTGTTGGCATTATTTAGTTGAGCTTTTTACATCTAGGATAAAAAAACATAGTTTTCTTTGCTGTTCCCCCTCCCCACAAAAAACAAGCAAAATGTAAAGATAATTTTTATGTGCTAATGTTAAGCTATACAGAAAGTGCTGTGAATCACAAAAGTTAGATTCAATAATGTATATAATATATAACAACTTGAGTGAAAAAGTTTAATGAATATATTAAAATATCTGGAAAAATTGAAGCAAAAACAACCAGTGAATGCCCACTGAAAGTCAATGTGTGTATTTGTGTGTGTGTGAGAGGAAAGATATTTTGTGAATTTCCACTTCATGTACATATTTGAATATTTTAAATATCAATGTAATTCCATGAACACATATTCAAACAGTAAAAATGGATTGAAAGGCCATATATTAATTCTAATATTATCTCAGATGCTATCAAGTGTATGAAAGAAATCAGTATTAAAGCAGTATAAAATAACATATTTGAATGTCCAAATTTAACAAAAAAGTGCAATTTAAAATTAATACACACTATTTTCAACTACTATAATTTTGAATACTCCTTTGTATAACTTTGAATTTTAAACAAATTTTTGTGTTAATATTTTTAAAAGTAAATAGTCTGTCTTGGCATGGGTGTGACCTTGTAAAATGTATATGAGTTGAGAGTCAAAAAAAAAAAAAAAAAAGAAAGAGGCCAAAATATTCCAATTTCTACATGGTAACTTTTCTAACAAAAGCATAGTACTTTGAGTCAGGAGGGAAGAGGCTTAGTTTGGAAATCAAGCTACACAAAGTGACTGATGTCAGAGTAACATGATTTCTGAAAACAGAGAACTGGAAAAAAAGGTAGTGAAAAATGAGCAGGAAAGAGCAGGAGTGTGCATTTATTATAGAAGTGATGTACTTAGCAGTGAGAAGCACAGAAAATAATTATCCCTAAAGTTCAAATTTTTGTCTTTCATCTAATGATAGAATTTTCTCAGCAACTTCTCCTTGTGTGACTATCCAGTAAGCCCCAGTTAAGTGTGAGCACATCCTTCCCTTCATATGGTGTGCATTTTAGGCAGTCATTAATCATAAGGATAATCATAAGAAAGGACTTTTATATTTGAGTTATTTACATTGCACAGATTAGTCCTGATTCTTTATGGTAAACAGTTTAATTTCTCATCCAAACTGTATGTCCTAATATATTTGAAAGTAAAGTAACTATACCATCTCACAAAGTTTTCCTTCCCACAACTAAAAATGATTCATTCCTTTAATCATTCTTATGCCATTAGTGTTTCTGGATCCTTTAGATTCTGAAAAATTTAACCTCATATCTTTATTAACCTTGGTTCCCAGGGTGAATATAGGTTTACCACTGAATGATGAAATGATAGAATGAGATTATTGTATCTCCTCTGGAAATTCCTTTATAGATGCACTATAATAGTTAATCTAAAGTTTTTCTTGGCACTATTCAGAATTTCCTTGGGCAAATATATAGATCTATCACTTCATTAGCTATTAAAGTTACCATTAGTTCAGACTTCTCACAAGCAACTTGATTAAATAAAGTTTCACCATGATTAGATGGGCAGCTGATATAATCTTGTGTAAATTAGCCATTATGGTGCAGGTTGTGAAAAATGGAACTCCAGAGGCCTTTTCTCTTGATTCCTACAAGCAATGTATTTCTTCATTCCTTTCATGCAAACATCAGATGAATTTCCCTCAAGAAAGCTGACTTCCTTCACTATTTAAAGATACAGGGAAAGTCTTCTACTTGGTTTGCCATTGGAGGAGAATGAATGAGAGTTCTCCGTTGTAGAACAAATTTACTCCTGGTTCGGCATGCACTTTGAATAATATGATTTCAGGGGATTGAAGACAGCTGCCTGACCACACACCTGCTCTCATCCCATCCTTATTTTCCTTTCTGAAAGTTTTCCTTCTTTTAGGAGGTAAAAGAGATGAAAATATTCCAGTTTTTTGTCTGAATGAATCAATATGTATTATTTGTTAGCAATTGAGGCAGGACAAGGAGTAAAATTTAGAATAAAAGCTAATGAGTTTTCTCATCAGACAGGAAAGAAATACCCTTGCTATGTAGTGTTGGAAGGGGAATTAAAAGATATTGCTGTAACATAAGAACCATGGGATGAACTCAGAATATTTTGCAATAGAACTAGAGAAGTTAAGAAGACCAAAAAAGTAAAATTATAAAGTAAAATTTCAATGACTTTACTGACTGGTTTTACTAAAAGTAAAATCTCAGTTTGGGGAGGATTATAGCTATTCTAGAACAATATTAAGCTATTCTAACTAGGTGAAGGACATGTAAACAATGATGGACAAATCATGACTGTCAAAGATCCTTCTTCCTTCATTATTTACTGCCTTCATTAACTTTTCAAAGCTTTCATAACTTCACTACCACCACCACTGCACACATAGACCCCAAAACTCCCCTCCTCCATGAAAAAAATATTTTCATGCTTACCTCATTTAGCAACAAAAAACATCAGTTTCAGCATACACTGAACAGCTCTCTTCAATTCTTAAGCACCAATGCATTACCTAGTACTACAATCAGACACTTTGTTGCAACACAAGGAAATGAGATAGCAGAAAAGAGGACTCTAAACTGTACTTTGCTCTTCTCCATTAATTTTATGATAATCAAGATACTATAAAAAGAGTTACTGCAAATATTTACAGTCATCAAGTTTTCTTTCTGCAAGATCCACCCCTACATTAAATTATATAACCCATTAACTGCTTTAGAATTGACATTGACCACTGTAGATAAAACCACAGGCTTCAGTCACCTTTGTTGTTGAGTCATTTGCATTCAGTTATTTAATGGTCGTTAGCTGAATCTATTTGCTCTCTTGAATCTCTAGAATTTATCCCTGATGAATGACCCAAATTGACTCTCTGTAATCTCATTCCTTCACACTGACATTAGTACCATAATTTGTTTTTCTCCTCAATAGTTTGTTTCAATTCTGAGAAGAGTCTGTTGAAAGAATGGTCCTAGATTTCAGTATGGAAATTTGGATGGCTTAGAGAGAGAAATCCTTTAACATACCCTGCCTTTTCATCCGTCACCCAGACTTTAAAAAATGTGAGCACATCACACTTCCCATGTGAAAAATTCAGAGGTGTCCTCGTAAAAGCTTGTCATTTAGATTAATGGACAAGTTTAAGAAAGCATTTATTGGTCATTCATGTACAAGGAACACCAGAAGGCCAAGCTGCTCCAAAAACTTTCCATCTCTTTGAAGAATTTCAGGTACATAAAAAAAATATGACTTATTGCTTACAACTGCATAGATGACAGACACCCAGATGCTTGTTTCTAAATTCTTCTGAGATTAGCTCAGTAATTACTAAAAACTTTCTTACTAGTGAATAAATTGTTAGCTACATAGCCAATATAGACAAAATTAAAAGCTAAATAGGAAAAATTTAAGCCAAAAAGTAAAAATAAATCCTATCGCAAATGTTCTACTGAAAGTATCAGGAATCTCTAAGAAGTAAAGCACTTATAATTGCAAGTTGCTCAAATGAGACAATGAACACTGCTAAACGAAACAGAAGGTTTGGTTTCTCCACTATTAACATTAAATTAACTATTAGCTTGTTAAAAAAAGATCAACAATAAGGCATTTCCGGAGCTCCTTCACTTTAAATCCTCACCTTGTTTGACAAAGACAACTTTCTCTGTAAATTTCCTTGTACTTTAGACTTTTGGAAATTGGGCTGATCTGGACTGCTTATTTCTTTTTTTAGAATGTGTGACCTTAAGTGTGAACCCTATAGTATTCTCTTTTGGCACTAGATCACTAATAGATTCATAACCCCTTTCACTATACAGATAAAGAAAATGCCATAACTGGCAGTTGTTCAGAAACAAGGTATTTTCTCACAGCTTATTTTAAAGAAAAGAATTAAATCACATATCAAAGGAAGAAAAAGAATAATTGGTTCCTTAAAATGCTCATGTAATAACTTCCTTCAGACAGAACTTAGTTTTTTCAGTCTATGTTATATGAAGGAGAGTAAAATCTCAATAAATCGATTTAGAACAAATGAGCAGTTGAGTGAGTGTGCTTCCTTTTCTTTTATATTTATTATTTTTATTACTCTATTGTCACATTTTAATGTAATATACAATCTTTTAGAAGAAAATTACTACTTTTTCCAAGGTTTGCTAAGTTTCACAATTTCATTTGCTTTTCATGTATTCTTTACTGAATTTTTTTAAGGAGTTTGTCTCTGTCATTCTCACTTTGTACTCTGTGTAATGCTGAGTTTTGAACACATCTTAAAGGTAAAATGTCATGCAAATGTTTTTATTGTTTGGATAAGAATTATTATGGCAATAAAATTTGTTACAACCAATGACAAAGATTATGGATATAAATGGGTTAGCTTGCTTCTTATTTACTCCACAAGGTTAAGGAGTGAGAGATAGTATCTTTTTGCTGGGAGAGTTATTTGAATCAGAAACTGTATGTGTTTCAGTGTTGAAAAATTAGAGAATGTATCGATATAAAGATAAAATATTGATCTATATCAAAGACAGATCATGACAAATCACAAAGAAAAACAATTACAGAAAAGAACCTAACAAATGAATGTACAGGTCAGAGGAGCTTTCAGAAAAACTGAAGAACAACTATATGGAGGGAGTTGATAGAATGTTATTTATAGTTACATTTACATTCAGAAGACTATTCCTGCTTAGATATATCAGATATATCTGTAGTGATCCTTAGTAACTACAGGGGTCATTGAATCTACAATAAAAAATTGTATATATAGACACATGATTGAGATCTTAATTTATGATTGGGATAATTTCATGCAACCACACCTGGTCAGGCAGATTCATGCCAATTTGGGCAAATGGAGGAAGATTCTTGGAACTTTATTTTATAATCAAAATGCCTTTATTCTGAGACAGAAACACTACACACAAAGGCAGGCAGAAAAAAAAGTCTTCTACCTCTGGCCAAATAGTGCATTGCCCTCCTCCTAGCTCCATTAATATTGTTTAGTGCCATAGCCACACAACAGATGCACTGTGCAAATGCAAGGCCTATGTGTTGTTTATTCCAGGTTATGGGCTATCTGGTGTAAAAGACAAAAACAAATCTTATTTTAACCATTTTCCTTACACTTTGCCTCATTAGGGTTTTTCTTTTCACCAGACAATCTATGTCAGTGTTTTGCAAGATTCTCTAGGTAAGGAGTAGACTCTACCAAAATCTGCAAAGGTAATAAGCACTGTATAGGATACAACTGACTGCAATGCAACAGAAAATAAACCAAGTTCACTTACAGCGGCCAACTGGCAACTGATATTTTTTTAGTACTGGACACTCAACTAGGGGCTCACAATGGGAAGATGCTCAGCATCTTCATACAACACTGCCTTCAACATACATATCCTAAGGTGAAACTCTGGATGTGGTCTGCAACCACAAGTCACATAGCACATAAAATTTCACTATGTTTTTGGGAATTAGCAACACATACACTTGATACTCTGCAATAATCACCTTATCCCCAAAAGTAGTCTTAATGCTTTTATTGGCAGGCAAATTACCTCAGATCGCTTCACAAGGGAAAAGACAGTCTCACCACTGCCAGGTCTGTCCACACATGTATCAAAGCAGTGCAAGACCAGGTTAACACAAACAAGATTTATTGAAAAGAGGATAAGAAACCAAGAGTCCAGAGTACCAACCAGACACCTGGGTGACTCACCCCAGAAGGCTCTCCAAGTTCCAGGTCCAAAAGCTGCATGTGTTTCCAGTCACACGTTCATCCAACCGGAAAAGCGCTTCCTCTTCTCTTACGCCTCAGGACTGAAGCAGCAGTGAAAGGCAAGTCTCCTCCTCAGGTCAAATTCTGTCCATTCAGGTACACCCATTACCAAAACTTCTTTTCAGTGAGCTGCCCTTCTCAGGGACAGATAGAATTAAGTCCATGTTTCCTAAAGCTTGCAGTTTTTATTTTCAGCCCAGCTGCAGCCAGGACCAGGCATATGGACTATTGCTTGTTTCCACATTGCATTTTTTCTAGCCTTCTCTTAGTAACAAACGACTTGACCTCAGACATAGGAAATTTCTTGACACAACAATTGTGATGGAAGCTAACAATCAAAAGAGTTGATATGTTTTGTGTATTTTGACAACAATTGAAAACTAAAAGGATTATATCCCTATCCCTATGTAGGTTATTACTTGACATATTGATGGAGAGGATAAAATACCATCCAGACAGAATATCTTCAGCAGTGTTATTTTCCTAGGATGTTCCCAAAGTCTAACAGAACTATTATAACTGCCTCAACCTTAAACTGTAGCAACTAAAATCTAATTATCTTCAAATTGTCTAAATATTCCAGCTTAAGGGAAGTTTCTGTGACTAAACTGTACTTCTTTAACTAGATGGATGGATGGATAGATAGAGAGAGAGAGACAGAGACAGAGAGAGAGATAGAGAGATAAATAGTTAGAGAGATAGAAATGTAGATACACACAAACAACCTAAAGAACTCTCTAATAGAGGCAATCCTTATTCTGTCCCTATTCTTGACTTTGGTCAATTCTCTTATCTACCTTAGGTGGAATGAGATGGCAAGAACACAGAATTTGGTTATGGAAAAAGGGTAATCTTCTTACAGATCACAATGATTAAATGTACAAAATTATTCTTAATCCATACTTATGAAGATATACAATGATTTTCAAACTTTCTGACCAATCAGCCAACCAGGTACCAATTCTCACTATCTTTTTATTTATTTTTTTATTTTTTTATGTTTTTTTTTAGGGTCATTCAAATTCTTTTTTTTTTTAATTTATTTATCTATATTTCACATCATTTCAATCCCTGGGGGTCACCCACCACCTCCCCCTCCCACCCGCTCCAGCTGGTCCCCATTCTCCTCTTGTGCAGTTTCATTTGGTTGACCATATATTAGTGAAACCATTTGGTTTCTGTCCCTTTCCATCTGGCTCATTTCTGCTAGAATGATTTCTTCTA
>PVHY01023591.1:0-20773 GCA_004024945.1 Uropsilus gracilis
GGTTCCCTGCCCAGCTGCCCACCTGTCCATCCCCTGCCCTTTCACTCTACTTGGCCAACTCCTCCAGGCAAAGGCGGGGGTGCCCCCACTGCAGCCTCAGGTCACCCTCAGCACTGACTGGGGTGCGTGCTGCCTGGCCTCCACCCACCCCCCGCGGGAAGGAAGGCAAGCAAGGCCACCCAGGGCAGCAGGAGCCAGGGTCTGGAGGGGTCTCTAGGGGTGGTGACCTTAGGGTCAGAGGGCAGGGCCCTCACTGTCCTCGGCCACGGGGGGGGGGGTTACAAGACACCCCCAGTTTCCTCTGCTGCCTCACTGTGGCCTCGGCATCTCGGGGCCACCGACCACCCTTCCCCTGGGCCGCTCTGCCTGGGAGGCTCTCTGGAAGTCACACAGCCAGGCAGCTGGTCAGTCACCCGCACCTCCAAAGCCGCCTCCACCGGGAGGCCTTCCAGGACCAGGAGCCGGAGACGCGCCCCCGCCCCCGCGAGCTCCTGGCCGTCGGTGCCCTGCTACTTCCTCATGACATGTACCAGGGATGGCAGCCAGTTTCCTCCGTGCCTGTGGCTGGGGCGCCCCGGGGCGCCTTTGGGGAGCAGTGCGTGGGCCCCCCAGCCTCGCAGCAGCTCAGCCTGCGCTTTCCAAGGAATCAAAGGCTGGAACAGATCCTCAGGCAGTCGGGGAGCACTTGGAGGCCAAGTTAGGAGCCAAGCCAGAAACTAGGCTTCCGGGGCGGCGAGTCGGGAGTCGGGGCGCTGCTACCCGGGGTGGGCTGCAGCGCTGCGGGGCTCGGCCGACCCGGACACTTGGGGTTCTCGGCCCGGCCTGAAGCGGGACCGCGAGGCGACGAGGCAGCGCGAGCTGCAGTCGAGAGGGCGGCAACCCCGCGCCCCGCGCCCCGCCCGGGGAAGCCCCATCGCCCACGGGAGCGCGGGAGCCTGGGCGGCCGCAGCGCCCCGCACCGGGCGGAGGCGGGGACCGCAGCGCCGCGAAGCCAGCTCCCCGCGCGGGGCGGGGCGGGGCGGGGCGGGCGGGGCGGGGCGGGGCGGGGCGGGCGGGGCGGGGCGCCGACGGGCCTCCCGCCGAGACGGGGCGGCGGGGCGGGACGACGGGGCGGGACGACCGGGCCCCACCCCGCGGGGGCGGAGGCCGGCAGGCGGCGGCGCCGGCTGGCTGGGCGGCCGCGCGGGGCCGGGGCTGGGCGCGGGGGGCGGGGCGCGGGCGGCGCGGGGGCGGCGGCGGCGGCGGCGGCGGCGGCGGCGGCGGCGGCGGGCGCGGGCGACGGGCTCCCGGCTGGTAAATACTCTGCGATGCTGGCTCGGGCTCGCCGGCCCGGCTGCCGCCGCCGCCGCCGCCGCCCCGGAGCGGCCGCGCCGAGCGCCCGCCGCCGCGCGCCCTAGCGCCTCCGCCCGGCCGGCCGGCCCCGCGCGGGATGTGACCGGCCGCCGCCCGCGCCCCCGGGGCCCGCCCGAGCCTGCTTTCGGGGGCGGGGAGGGGCGCGCGGATCATGGCATTGGCGCTCCCGCGCTTGCAGCCGCCGCCGCCGCCCGGTCCGCGCAGCCCGAGCGCCCCTTCTTCGCGGAGCAGCAGCCGAGGCGGCGACGCGGCCGGCGGGGGCCAGGCCGATGGGGCTCAAGGCGCGCAGGGCGGCGGCGGCGGCCGGCGGCGGCGGCGGCGGGGGCGGCGGCGGCGGCGGGGGCGGCGGCGCGGCCGCTAACCCGGCCGGGGCGGACCTGGCGGCGGCGGCCGGCGACGAGGAGCGCAGAGCGGGGCTGGCGCCGGGCGACGCGGAGCAAGTCACCTTGGCGCTCGGGGCCGGCGCGGACAAAGACGGCGCCCTGCTGCTGGAGGGCGGCGGCCGCGCCGGGGGGCCGCGGCGGGCCCCGCAGGGGCTCGGGCTGCTGGTCAAGACGCCCCTGAGCCGCCCGGCCAAGAGGAACAACGCCAGGTACCGGCGCGTCCAAACTTTGATCTACGACGCCCTGGAGAGGCCGCGGGGCTGGGCGCTGCTCTACCACGCGCTGGTGTGAGTACCCGGCGGCGGGCGCCCCTGGGCGGCGGCGGGCGCCCCTGGGCGGCGGGCGCGCGGGGTCGGGCTGGGCGCGGCGGCCGGCGCGGGGGTCCGGCCGGGAGCGCCTCTGCTGCGCGGCGGTGGCCCCGGCCGGGCGCGGGCGCCGGCGGGCTCCCCGGCGGCCAGAGAGCGCGCGCGGGCGCCCGAGGCGCCTTCCTGGGCTGCGGCTGGAGAGACGCGCGCTCCTCGCCGCGCGTGCAGCGGATGCCCCCGGCGGCGGCGCCGCCTCGCCGCCGGGGAGGGCCGCACCTCGAGGGAGCGCCCCCGAGTTGGCAGGGTGCAGCCGGGAGCTGGGGCTGCGCTCCCCCGGCGGGTGTGCGGCGGTGCGTGCGCGTGGGTGAGCGCGCGCGCGGGTGTGCAGGAGCGCGGGGTCTGCGACTCGCTCGTGGTGCGGCGCCCAGCTGGGAGGGCGAGCCTGGCGGGGCCGGCGCGGGCCCTGGGTGCCCGTTTGGGGCGTGCGGCCACGACCGGGTTTCTGGCAGCCCCTGGGCCAGAAGGGCCGCGGCGCCGTCTCTGCCTTGCACGGAGCGAGGCGCGGAGACGCCGAGAAGCCCGGGATCGAGGCGCACCCCTTGCGCTCCCTCCCCCTGGAAGGCATCACCTTGCTGGTCAGAATGAAACGCCTGCCTTTGCCTGGCTGGAAGGAAGAGCGCGCGCGTCCTTCCGCGCCTGGCACCCGGGATAGCAAGCCCCCTCTTGCTCCGGGGGAGGCCGGGGCATGGCATGGGGGTTCCGCCCACAGGAGGGGAACCCCACTGTCACGGGTCTCGGGGCCGGCGGGAGCCTCTGAGTTGTTGTCTCTTGCTTGTGGCCGAGGCTTAGTCATCCTGATGGCTGCCTTTTGGGGAGCCGGGGCTTGGTGGGGAGGCGAGCATGACCTGTCTGCTGCCAAGGTGAGCAGTGGCTGGTCCCTCTCTGACCGCCTCCAATTGACCCCTGGCTGCTGGCTTGGGAGGAGTTCAGGGAGCTCTGGCGTTGACGCTTCTGCCAGTCTTCCTCCCTGGAACCGCTTTTCCAGATCTGACCAGCAGGGGGAGGCGCCCGCGCAGGACCTCAGCCTGGGCAACAGGTGGCTCCAGCGGTGGCTGAAGCCTGGAGAAGGGTCCTCGCTGGCCCCAGGCGCCAGCGTGGGTGAGGAGGGCATCCAGCGGTGACAGGCACTGGGGGTCCAGCTGTTGGCACCCGCGTCTGCCTGCACTGGCTGGTGTCAGGGGTCGGAGGGTGGCGGCTGTTGCTCTTCCATTGCTTTTTCCAGGTGCTTAAGATCTCTGTATCTCTCAGCCTCCGGCCTTGTGTGTAGTTAGCTTAAGTGACGCGCGGTGGAAGACGTGGGGACCTTGCAAGGGTGCGTGAATGGAGAGACGCCCAGACGCTCAGCCTTTTGTACATAAGTTGGACTGGGTGTCGGTTGCTTGCCTTCCCAGCCTGGGATCCCCCTGCAGCTTGGGTTTTCCTCTTCTCCCCCCCACCTTTCCCAGCCTGCACCCCCAAACCTGCCTCGCCCAGACCTGGGGAGGGATAGCTAAGGCCCTGGTCGCATCTCCACCTTGGCCTTCTCTAGCGTTACTCCCTTGTTCACAAGCAGGTTTGAGAGCTGCCACGAGCTGTAGCCTCAGCTCCCAGAGAGATTCCAGCGAACGGAAGACTGGAGACTGTAAACTGTAAAAGCAAGGACAAAAATGGAGCTTTAAATAAGCACACCTCCTCTCTGCCTCGCCCCCTCTGGCACACTAGAGGGGGGGCAACAGCACGTCTCTCACCTGTCACCCAGCTTCCTCACCTCTTTGGAATGTCCCAAAAGACATATAACCTATTAGTCATAACGTTGCCCCCACAAGTAAACTCCCCTGTTATGACAAATCCCCGCATCTTCCCCGCTGCGTTTCAGCTTGCCATTACCGCTTCCTCGTCGCATCATTGCAGCGTTTCCTCGCTAAGGTGTATGAAAAGCTTCACAACTTCATTTAAGTTAGACCTAAACATACGACCGGGCACGGTGGCTCGTGCTTGTAACTTCAGCCTATGAAGCGGCCGGGGCTAGGGATCACGGTTCGAGTCCCGCCTGGGGCACGTAGCGAGACCTAGTTCCAAAAAAACAGCTGGGCGTGGTGGCGTGCGCCTGTCATCCCAGCTACCTGGGAAGCTGAGGCTGGGGATGGCTTGAGTCTGGGGTACCCCGGGCAACGAGAGCCTGCGGTTCCACGGGCAAAAATAGCAAGACCTAGTCTCAAAAAAAAAAAAAAAAGAAAACCTAAACATACTTCCCCAAATCCCCATTCTATAATCTAGCCTCACACATCACTATCCGTCTCTTCCATCTCATTCTCTTCTCCATTCCACACGCAACTCCTAACAGGAGAGGAAGGAAGAATTGCAACCTTGGCAGGTACTTTCCCACATGCAAACCATCCCATCCCTTTTCTCCCCACCCGGTGAGACTGTGAGTCTGTTAAGGCTGGAGAGCCCCCCCCCCGCCCCACCCCCCGCCTTCACCCACTGGTCTCTTGGTGGAAGTTCAGGTCATTTCCTCCTTCCGGGGATCCTGTGTGGCGACACTGAGCTTGGGAGGGCTGCTCGTGCTTTGAGATTCTGCTCCCACCTCTTCTGGCTCCATACTCGAAGTGGGATCGCTTGACCCCGCTCGTCCTAGTGCGAATTTGGGGGACGCGTCCCCCGGTTTCCCATCACAGCTGCACCACTTGCTTTCCTGCCAGCAGATTGCAAGGTTCGCGGCACCTCGACAACCTCCGGGCTTGTCATCACCGCCACCTGGCAGGTGTGTGTGCCCCTGCCTCCGCTGTTCCCTCTTCGGGGGAAGCACATGGTCTCTGGAGCCCCCCGGGTTTAACCCAGCTCCGTGCTGGATTTCCCTGTGTTCGTTCCTGACATGGAGACATGACGCTTCTTCCCAGGGGGGTTGTGAGACCTAATGGAGAGGACGGATAGGAAACGCCTGGGTGTGACATTGTGGCGACTCACTGTTTTGTTTTGTTTTTTCTTTTTTGCTGCCATGCTCACTTATACTTCACCTGCCTGCTCCCTGCACCCCGATAAAACCCATGCCCCCCTCTGCTCTGATCATCCTCCTTCCTCTTGCTCTTCATTTCTGAGCTCCTTACCTTTCTCCTGGCTCCCAGCTTTACCTTGCCAAGCCTTTCAGCCAGAGCACAGCTCAGGGGCAGCGGGCATGACTCCACACTGGCAGAGACGACATCTGTCCAGGTCCGTCAGTGCCAGCGGAGGACGCGTCTTCCTCTTGCAAGCAACGGGCAGATCCTGAGAAGCCATGCGCGTTGTCTGGGCTCCTGAAGCTACTCCGGGGACGGAGTGGGGTCACCTGGGAGGCCTCTTCCTTGCTGGCGCTGTCCACACTGTGTCCCCACAGCCTCCGGTGGAGGGCTCCCCACTCTGGCTGGGGAATGTAGCAGACAGGGACAGAGTCTGGCCTTTCTGGACGAGGTGCTCATCGTTGCAGTCCTGGAGGGTTCCCAGGAGGGTTCTAGAAGCAGCACGTCCCAAACCTGACCATCCACATGCATCACCTGGGCAGAGGTGACTGCAGAGAGAGCTGGGACCTCAACCAGAGTCGGCACACTCGTGTGTGAGGAGGTGACGGAGCCTCTTCCTCTGGCCGACTCTCTGGGAAATGCATCTCTGCAGTGCATGGGACCTGACGGGACCTGTGTCTAGTTCTGAAAAGTGACCTCCTGACTCCAGCTGTGGGGCATCTCTCCCAGAGGGTTCCCGTCACGAGGACACACAAAGATGAGGCGCTCTGTGACAGGGAGAGCAGACGATATGCAGGCTCTCTGCAATGCATGAGAACCAGCAAGGACATTATCCAGCTGGAAAGGCAACGACTCCATCCGAGAGATGGAATGGGAAGTCCCGGGTGGGAGAGTTTATTCTCAGCCCTGTATTTGATTAAGGGTTCGCATCCAAGGCATATAAGGGACTCCTGTAATCCATGACAAGGAAAGCAAGTCGTCTGATTAAAAAATGCCTACGGGTCCTAATGGGTATTGGTCCAGATGTCCACTTGGATGGTGACAGGTGCGTGGAAAGGTGAGTCAGAGCCCACAGTGAGACATCGCCTGGTACCTGGTAGGATGACTCCATCCGGGAGCCATGGCAAGTGCTGGCCAGGACTCCATTGCTGGGCCTTTTTCCCAAGGAGGGTAAGTCGTCATCTTGAAGGATGTGGACCCCCATTTCCATTGTCGCTTTCGTTATGGTATCCAAGATCTGGAAACAGCCGAGCTGATGGGTGACAAGATCGAGGAAATGTGTGTCCCTATAGTTAGTGAGATCCTGTTGAATTCACGAGAAGGGAAAGATTACGCATTTGTCCTCCGGTTACCCCAGAAGTTATCCTGTAGTCAAAGACATGTCCATGCGTCACATTCAGAATCTGGACAGACTGAACACAGAAACAGACCACGTTGGTGGTTGTGAGGGGCTGGGGAGGTGGCAGATGTTTACAGGGTGCAAACTTGGAATATCCAGCCGGGGGGGCTGGAGTTCACTACGCCACGTGTCCACTTGAAAGCTGCTAAGAGGATCGCTTTTGTCAGGTCTCACTGCAGATGAAAGAATAAAATGAAACAGGAACTGAGTGGATCGATGACCTTATTGTGTCATCATCTCGCAGCCTGTGTCTGTGGGGTCGTCACGTGGCACCTCCGAATCTCCACAGAGCTGCTTGCGTCAGAGCTGAGGAAAGCGAGAAGATGCACGTGTGCACCTTGATCGGATCCTGGATTGAAAAAAAGCTCATAATAAAAAGGCACCGTGAAAGTATTGTTGAGTTGTTATCACTACATTAGGATACAGCTAGTATGTTAGAACATTCAGAGATGGTCTCCATCTCAAGCAATACAATGATGCTGACATTCATCTTTGGGGGTGTGTCATCGCCCTGCTGCACAAATGGGGAGTTCTGTGTTTTAAGAGCTACATGGTGTGTTATTTCATCCCCAAGGGCTACAAAACCCATAATGGACTTTCAAAGGACTCAGGGCATGTGCTGATAGGGGTGCACACATGTGTATGACATTGCTGCTGACAGGTTGTGCACACACAGGTTGTGCACACATGCATGACATTGCTGCTGATGGTGTGTGCACACATGTATATGATATAGCTACTGATGGTGAGCACATGTGTGTATGGCATTGCTGCTGACAACATATGCACACATGCATGACACTGTTGCGGACGTGTGCACATGTGTGTGTGGTGTTGCTGCTGGTGTGTGCACACATGTGTGTATGACATTGCTGTTGGTGGTGTGTGCGCACACGTGTGTATGACATTGCTGCTGATGGCATGTGCAGACGTATATAACATTGCTCTTTACTTAAAAAGCTGTCAATGGAACGTGGGAAGGATGAGCTCCGGCATGCCTGTGTCACAGGCCTTAGGTGTAGTCTGAAGCTGGCTGCTGTGGCACCGCGTGCGGCCGTGGTGTTGGTGTGGTTTTTAGGGGCTCTGGGTGCACGGTCAGACCAGAGTGGGATTCGTGGCCAGTCTTTGTTCCTGCTCACCTTGGGTTTCATGCAGGTGCTGACAGCCACCTGTAGACAGGCCCGCCAGGCTCGCGAGCCCGTTCATGTCAGGCTTTGCAGGCCATGTCAGGTGCCGTCTCCAGCCGGGAGGTGACCTGTGATACTTGCCCTGTGGAGCGGGTGACTTCGCTAAATTCCTGCAGATCAGCAGCTGCAGCCAAGGACAACTGAGGTATCCAGGATGCAGGCAGGGGGGCAGACTCCTCCAGAGGAGGCTTTAGGGGCCATCAGACAAGGCTCTGCTCTGCCAGGGATGAATAGGCTCCACCCCCTGGAGAACTCGCAGCCAAGCTCAGGGACCTGAGAACTCGCAGCCAAGCTCAGGGACCTGAACGCTGCGTTGTCATTCTTGCAGCACGGCATTGCCTCTCGTGGGCAGGTGTCATGCCCCCCCCAAATGCCCCCGTTGACTGGGGCCTTTCACTCCACCACAGACGGCACAGAGACGTTGCTTCTGCAGGCTGCCTGCAAGGACAGTTTGACTGCAACTGAGGAACAAGGTTGTTGCAGCTCCTTTGCACTCAGCTCTGGGAACTTCCGAGACAAGCTCTGGCTGATGTCCTCTGGGGGTGGACGCCTCTCCCTGCTGAAGACCTCAGGCAGCATGCCCCCCCCCATGTCCCATCCCTCTCCCCTCCTTTGAGAGACACCTAAAAGCCCCTGCACCCTGTGAGTCGTAATACCAATATGCACAAGCCCCAGCATTTGGATATTATTTTCTAGTTTAGTTCAACCCCTTAGGGGTGCCCTGCCAGGCTGCCCACTGCATCCATTAAAGAAATGTCCAGGAAGCAGACAAAGTGATGGCCATTTTATGGAGTGTACCAGCGGGTTTCTCCATTCCTGCGAATCAGCACATCTGGCGTGCATGGTCCATGAGAATCAAGCAGCCCGTTCACGAGATTCTAAGCTTAGAGAGCAGGTTGGCCAGGGTTTCTGCCTTTCTGGTTGCCTCTGTTGGTGGGCAATGGGGGGAAGTGTCTGCCAGCGTCACTTGAGAATGCAGAGGCTCAGGCGTGTGTTCTGCTGGGCTGGGCATCTGGGCTGCTGGACTGGTGGGACACCCCTTGGCCCCCGCCCCCGTACCTTCCTACAACCCCAGCTTCTGCTTTGTCTCATTGCACACACGTCCATGGCGGGCCCTGCGTGGCCCAGTGATGTCGGCCCCCTAATGAAACGGGCATGTCTGAGTCATCAGCGAGTCTAATCAAATGAATCAGCAGGTCGTCCCCGCAGGCTTCATCGGCCAGTGCCCACCGAGGCGTTGGCTGCTCACGGGATCAGCGGCTGGAGGCCCGGCAGAGAAGAGGACCAGGCCTGGCCTCTCAGCTTCTGAAGATCACGCAGCTGAGAAGCCTGGTCTCAGCTCCCAAGCTCAGGTCTTCGCCCTAGCCTGCCTCCCATCCCCTCGCATCGACTTGGCTTCCCGCGTGGTCTTTGATGGCTGGTACCCACAGCCTGGGTTCCTCTGGGCTGCTCTGGCTTAGGATCAGCATGGAATGATAGCTACTGAGACATACCTTTTGTAGTGCCTCCTGGATGCCAGCGTTGAGAGCCTCGGAAGCACCAGAAGCCAGCCATTGTCTGCATCATCCGTTGGTGGAAAGAGCTGTGGCCTTGTTGAAGAAGAGAGTCCAACAGGTGTGGGCTGAGCAGTGAGCATCTCTTCCTGGTGATGCTCCCAGTGGCCAGAGCCCTTTTCTCTTCTCCCTTCCCCCCTTCACAATCCAGTGCTCCACCAGAATTCATACAAACCCGCTCTGATCCCCTCTGAGTTTGAATAGGAGACCTGGCATCTCCCGCTGAGTTGTTCTGTGGCCTCCAGCAAATCAGTCTCCTCCAAATGGCCTGACTTTCTTGTCTGCTAAGGCGACTTAGGATTCTTTGCGGATTGTCAAAAAGGCTAAACGAAGTAATGCACGCAAGCACTGAGCAGAGTGTGCGTAGAGCAATGTAGTGTCTTCCTCCACATGGTGCCGGAGGCAAAGAGAGCCAGGCACAAGTCCCTTTGATGCAAGGTCATCTGTCTTGTTTGCATTCTCCCCCCCTTTGCAGGATTTTTTTAAATACATGTTTCCTCTCATCCCACCCATGTCATGTTTCAATGCTATGACAGGCTGTTTTTGTCTCACTGTTTATCTGCCCTTGAGATAAAAACATTTCTTCACCCACTATAGGCAGTTAGGCTCAGGCTAGGAGAGGATTGTCCTCAAACACACCCTTTGCGCCCCCCCCCCGGGCTAGAGGACTCCTTTAGACAAAAATGGGGAGTATTTGCAAAAGGTGCCCCTTAACAGGGACTGGGGGCGGGGGAGTAGGGAGAAGGCCTGGAGGGCAGGCAGTGTCTAGTCTAGTCTTCCTCCTTCCCTGCAGCGATGCTGTACTTGAGGCTTTTTCTCAGTGCTTCTTGAGAAAGTCTTGTTTTTCTTCCTCATCAATTTTTCATGGAGGACAGTCAGTCATTCAGGAAAAACAACAACACTGAATGAAAAGTATTTGTAAATATGTCAGTGCAGTGCCTGGTGCTACCGAGAGATCACCTTTTTGTAGTGCCTCCTGGGTGCCAGCGTTGAGAGCCTTGAAAGCACCAGAAGCCCAGCCATTGTTTGCATCATCCGTTGGTGGAAAGAGCTGTGGCCTTAGTTCCAGGGTGTGCAGACAGAGCAGGGCCTGCCAGGTCAGACAGGAGAACTGCTTGGAATCAGCAGGGAGGACTTCAGTCCTGCTGACACTGGAATTCTGAGTGGCTTCCGTGATACTTTCAAAGAATGGGGGATCTTACTAATTCATGATGTGAGAAGCGTCAGCATTTTCAAAACACGATTGAAACAGATATTCCAGTTGTTCTTCCTAGCACATCTCTGGTTGAGAAAGGGGCAGAATCTTGGCCGGGAACTTTGGGGTCTGGTATTTTGCCCTGTGCCTCTGTTCCAGTTTGCAGGGACAGTTAAGGACTCTCACCTTAGGGGTTTTCACATGCTCAAGGAACTATTGAGATTTCTTCTGAATTCTTCCTTTATGCCAAGATTTCAGTAGCCTATTTGTCTGGCAAGAAGTTTCATGAGCAAAATCTCAATTCTTTTGGTTTCATGCAGATATTTCTGCTGACCCAACTTGAGAGGTTCAACCAGATGTGTGTTTCAGGCCTCTTGGGGGCCATGTATTAGGTTTAGATGGTGGTGATGGGGGTACCGGACTGGATAAGTCAGTCCGTGCCCTTGAGGGGCTCACGATGGAATAAATAGCAGCAGGGTGACATGTTGCTCTCATCCATGTGGTGACTCATGGTTCCAGTCATTAGGCTATCAGCACTGTTTCAGAGAGTCCGGAGATTTCTATCCACTAAGAAGACTGGGTCTTAAACATGGGTTTGAGAACATTTCTTCCTTTGTTTTGTGATGCGTGACCATGTCACACATTTAGAATCAAAAGGTCTTATTTACTCTCTTGCTAAAGAAAAGGTGCCAAGATGCAGGAATGACGAATGAGCTTGGACGAATCTAGAGTAGAATTATGTTGGGAGGTGGAAGACTTACTGTCTGCTCTTCATTTCCCATGTGACAACACCATTCCTTGCTGCTACCCCTGGTACCTCAGATCCTCCTGATGGACACGGCCTCAGCGCCGAGAGTGCAGTCTGAGTGACAGGAGCAGAAATGAGTGCAGATGATCTGACTCTGACTCCTGGCTGTGCTGTGTGTTTAGCCAATTGATGTTAATGAGGCCCTTCATTAGCCCAGCCCCATCTCTTCCCCTGTGATGCACTCTCTCCTGCTCCCCTGGCTCTAGGTGGACAACTGAGAAACAGGTGTCCCTCCCGTTCTGCTGCCACCATGCCAGGGTACAGAAGAGGCTGTGAGTAAGTGTCATGCTGACATCTGCAACCTCCTTTTTCCTGTGACTCTCGACATGGCAAAATTCTGTCATGTGGGATTCTGACCCTTGCTCTTAGGATAAAGGAATTTACCTCTTTGGAAAGGGGACAAGGCGTATAACAGAAAGAATGCAGTGCCCGATCCGAGCATCCCCAGGAAGCGGAGATGCTGAAGAGAAGCCCATGGAGCTAAAGCACCTGACCAGAGCTTCTCAAAGCTGCAAGGTCATCAGATCGGGGGAAGAGCTAGAAACCATAGCCGTCAAGAGGAGCCTGGGGGCATGTGATGTGTGGCATCCGGGCACGGAAAGCGGACTTTGGGTGAAAGCTCAGGAGAACGGAATCAGGTCTAGGCTTTAATTACTAGTCAAGGATCAGCATCAGCTCATTCATGGTAATGAACATTCCTGGCTCGTCATAGATGTTCATTACAGGGGAAGCCAAACACAGGTCTTACAGGCAGGAATTTGCTCATTATTGTTCTCAACAATTAAAGTCTATTCTAAACATCTTCTTCAGGGGACTCTGTGGCCAGAGCCATGCTCGCCCAGAAGCGCTCCGCCCCATTCTGTAGCATAGGAACATAGCAGCTGTATAAGGTAGGAGCATCCTCTGGTGGCTGTAGTTGGGGGGGGATTTCTGGGTCGATGGAGGAGCTGGGAGGCAGCTGGAGACGTGTCGGGAAAGGTGAGACCTTTTCTCCACAGTCAAATGGCTGTATAGCCTGGACTCGAACCCCCATGTTTCTAGGCCTTTACAACGTCCTTGAAAAACTAGGTGCCTGATGCATGTTAGGGTTTCCTGATGGAGAAGCTATTGGTGTTGCACCAGGGACTCTTCCTGCTGCAGCAGGAGGTCATCCACCTGGCAAACAAGCCTCCTGGGCCCTGCCCACGGCATGCACGAGAGCTCCCTGTTGAGATGAACAGAACCATTCCTAGGCTTTGTGAGGGTCTTTTGGGGTGGCGAGGGCACATGGACCGAGAACTGCTGCTTCTGAAGGCAGGGATGCTGTGACAGCTTCCTCTGGCCTCAGATCTGCAGTGTTCATGTTGCCAGGGGAGGAGTCCGAACAGGCAAAGAGTGCGGACAGGTGAGAAGTCTGAAGGAGAAACCAGGTCCGTAGCAGGCTGGAGGGCTTCTCACACCCGTGTGCTCCACAGCGCTCTTATGACTTCAAAAAGATTGATGTTTGGAGCTGAGAACAGTCTGACTCAGGTAAATACCCACAAGGTGGGGGAAAGGAAACACAGACCTCATGTGTGCACACACGTGCACACACACCCCTCCATTTCCAAACCCTGGTGCATAGAACATTAGTGTCACTGCTTGAAACAAATGAGGCTGGGACCTCGTTGCTTCCACATGAAAAGAAAATAGCGCCAGAAGATGCTGACGTTGGAGACAGGCAGACCTTGCCCTCCTTTCTGGGACCCTCCCTGACAGCCTGCTCCTCACTCCAGGAGCCTGGGCACTTCGGCTGGCTGGGGAGCTGGCAGATGTGAGTTCTGGGTCCCGTGAGATGAGAAAGGTGAATTGGTACAGGAGCCTTGACCTCCTGCAGGGCCAAATCCCAGCTGTGTGACCGTCATTCCTGGATCTTAGTCCCTCATCTGTAAGATGGGGCTGTTACCAGACTCACTTCCCAGGGCAGTGTGAAGATAGCCAATAAAGGTAAAACCCAAGAAGCAAAGCACAGAGAATGGATCCATGATCATCACCATCATCCAGATGGCCAGAATTCCAGCTGAACACACAGTAGGTGCTTTAGAAACACCAGTGGAAAAAACCTAAGTGAGTGCAGCGAGTTGTGGGGATCCACCTGTGGGAGTGGGTTTGTCTTTGGCCACATTAATTTGTTCTTTTTTATTATTATTAAATAATTTATAGGTTTTACATCTTTGTAGTCCCTGGGGTTTGCCCACCACCTTCTCTCCTGACCGTTCCCACCCTTTCCTGCCATCCCCTTCCCCCTGTTGTGTACTTCAGTTTGGTTGGTTGTTAGCTTGTTTTGACTTTTCCTCCTGGCTTTTTGTTTATTTTTCCTATGTCCCATATAATAGTGAAACCATTTGGTTTCTGTCTTTTTTTTTTTTTCTGACTTGTTTCTGCTAATATGATTTCTTCTAGGTCCATCCATGTTATGTCAGATTCACCAAGTTTGTCATTTTTAATTGATGAGTAATATTCCAGTATGTATGTAGGTCACATCATTTTCATCCATTTGTCTGTCTTGGAACATGTGGGCTGTTTCCATGTACTTGCAATTTTAAATAGTGCTGCAGTAAACATCCGAGCACAGGTGTCCCTCTGTATAAGTACTGTGGTCTCCTTTGGGTAGATTCCCAGAAGAGCAATTGCTGGGTCAAATGGTAGTTCCATTTCATTAGTTTGAGGGTCCTCCACACAGCTTTCCATAGCAGCTGGACCAGTTTACATTCCCTCCAGCAGTGTTCCTTTCTCTCCACATCCCCGCCAGCACTTGTTGCCCGTTTTTTGGATGTGGGCCTTTCTTACTGGTGTGAGGTGGTACCTCATTGTGGTTTTGAATTGCCTTTCCCTGGTTGCTAGTGACGTTTGTTCTAATTGTAGTAAAACGTATGTGACGTAAAGAACCATTTGGATGATGATGTGTCCGGTTTGGTGGCATTAAATACACTCAGGTCGCTGTGCAAACCTCACCTCCTCTGTCTACTGGACTCTGTCCACCGTGAAGCTGGGAGTCCCTTAGTTTTAGCCCAGCAGGGATGCTCTAACAGAGACACCAAAGCATCTCCTTCCCGCAGCCCTGGAGGCTGTGCGAACACTTCACTTCCATCACCCACTCACGAAGACATCCAGAAAGTCCAGGCCAGGGTGCTGGCAGGTCCAGTGCTGGTGAGGACCTGCTCTGTAGCAGCTGTCTTCACTGTCCTCACAGGGAGTAAGTGAGTCACTCTCCGGGGTGTTCTCTGCAGGGGCACAGGTCCCATTCTGGAGGGCTTATGACCTGTCTCCTCCCGAAGGCCGCACCTCGGAAAGCTGGGCCATTGTAGATGCATTTCCACTTGTCAATTTTGTGGGGAGACACTCAGTCGGAAGCACTTGCTCCCCACTTCTCTCCCCGCCCCGGTACATACCAGGGGGATCCGATAACATGTGTCTTTGTGGAAACAGCTGTTTCACTCAGCATCATCTCCTGAGCTGCTTCTGTCTTGTCAGAATGCCCTCCCTTTCTAAGGCTGCTAGTATCTTACCGGATGCATCCATCCACTGTCTCGGCCTGTCCAGTCCATCCATGCATGCTCGAGGTGCTTCTGGCTCCTGCAAATGATGCTGCTGGGAGCACAGGTGTGTGAAGCTGTGCGATGCTGTCAATCAGGTGTCAGCTCCCCTGAGAGGTTTCCTCATCTTCCATGGCCACCTCTCTGCACAGTGGGGAGTGCGGGGGAAGGGGTGGGGGTGCATTGGCAATGGGTGACTGCTTGCCAGCTGGGTAAGCGAGCAGCTCCTACGTACCGCTGTGTCTCTCCATGTGCAGTCATGTTTCCTTCTGCAGAGGCTATTGAGTGTGTCAAGTGTAGACACCACCACGGTGGTGAATCTCCCTTTTACAAAAGGATATCTTGCCATTCATGTCAGCTACGACAGTCCTCCGGTACTGGGAACGCCTATCCCCATGACTGAAACCTACTGTTCTTCACTGGCACCTCTTGATTGGTTATTAGAACCTCTGTGGAAAGCATCTCAAGCTTTGCTTCTCCCAGACAACCAAGGGCGATTGTATTTTCCTCCAAGATGAGCTGCATGATGGGTATAGTTAAGGATTCCGGGAAAATAATGATGGACTTTTGGCAAGTTGTCTAGCAGTAGGATTTCAGAGATGGAATATTATTATTATTATTAGTATTAGTATTTTTTTTTGAGACTAGGTCTCGCTATTTTTGCCATGGAACCGCAGGCTCTCGTTGCCCGGGGTACCACAGACTCAAGCAATCCCCAGCCTCAGCTTCCCAGGTAGCTGGGATTACAGGCGTGCACCACCACGCCCAGCTATTTTTTTGGAACTAGGTCTCGCTATGGGCCCCAGGTGGGACTCGAACCGCGATCCCTAGCCCCAGCCGCTTCATAGGCTGAAGCTTACAGGCACGAGCCACCGTGCCCGGCTGGAATATTATTTATGGTTTTTAAATTTACCCCCTTTCCTGCAGTTCAAGGCAACCCTTTAAAGCCACCCATAAATATCAGAACAATATAAAAACAGTTGAAATATAAAATGAAAAAAATTTTCCTATCATGAAGATTCCTTGTGTGATAAAAGGTAGCCACACCAAATGCTGGAAGGGGAAGAAAAGGAAAAGGAAAGGATGAGCACAAGGTGATAGGGCACAGGTGGGAGAACCCTGGGGGAAAAATACATATATGTGTATGATCAAAAAATAAGCCAAAACAAGAAAGTGAAGATAAAAACAGGTGCAGACAGGCAGCAGCGTCGTCACACAGCTGTTTCTACAAATGTGTGATTCTGTGCTTACGGTGACCCGGTGTGGCATGACGGGCCCGTGGAGGGGCCGTGACTGGCCCGACGCTGGTCAGCGAGCCTGCATGGACTCCACAAGGACGGGTCTCAGCACCTGCATCTCCCCGTCCTTTCCTGCGTCTTTCTCTCTGAACTCATGCTGATGGGAACCCCGACTCGTCCCACCCGGAGCTCCACCCTGGCGCCCCCCAAGCCACACCATGGCTCCGCGCAGGCAGGAACCACGCAGCATGTTTTGCACTTGTCCACAGTGCCAGGGGTTGCTGGGCGCCAGGTCTGTGTGCAGCAGACGCTGCTGCCAAGTCCTGGATGACGGCATCCAAGCCAAGTGCCAGGCACATGCCCGGATATGAACAGGGGTCGGAAAGCAGCTCTGGGAAAGCTGCGCATGGCTGGCTTCCGTGAGGACCCCACCGCGTGCTCGTGCCCAGCGTGGCGGCCTGCAGCCCGCGTGCATGCTCCTGTCACGGTCAGCCCTGCGTCATCTCCTCTGCACCCTCTTGGCCAGTAGCGGAAGGAGCCAGTTTGCCATGAGAACCCGGGCTGGGTTTTCAGTCCTTGTTGTCTGTCCATGGACATGGCGGTCAGCGGATGAAGAGAAGTGAATCGGCCATGGCCCAGATGTGTGCGGGGCGGAGTCAGCAGGTTGGGGGGGGAACCAGGAGGAACCAGCTGGCCTCAGGCTTGGGGGTGTGAACAGAGGGCTCCGTCCATCTGCCTGGCAGGAGCTGCTCATGGCAGAGTGCCAGGGCACCGGGCCCCAGGCTCTGCTGTAGGAAGCCCTGAGGGCAAAGACCTTGTGTCAAGGTCGCTATCTCAGGCGCCCCGTCTGAGGCTGGACAGCCCGGCCTCTCTGGCTCTATCTCCCAAAACAGCTTCAATCCTCTGAGGGCTCCGTTCTTGCTCCATCCACACCTGGAAGCCAGGTGTTGGCCAGTGTGAACCGGATCATGGCCGTGGATGCCCGAGGCTGCATCTGCTGCTCCGTGAGCTCTGGGTGGGCAGAGTTCACGTCATGTTCTCCGCCGTGTCCCTGCACCGGGCCAGCCCGCCCAGGGGTGTGTCTGCTGGCTAGCGGATCAGATAGACTCCCGAGAATGATCTGCAGGATGAGCAGGGTGGCCTCGGGCCCCAGCCTTGTTGGCTTGAAGGAGCCGGGAAGGGAGGAGAGCTGCGGTCTCACTTCCAGGTGGCTCCTGTTAGCCTGCGGACACAGGGATGTCACATGCTGTCGCGGGCCGGTGCAGGGAGCATGCATTTTCACCCCGACTCCCCCCACGCTTGATTGCAGAGGTGGAGTCTGCTAGGAGTCAGCTGCCTCCCTGAGTCCAGGAAAGGCCTGGTAACCCAGCCAGGGTTGTGGGAGTGCGAGGGTGACTCCGAGGACCAGGAAGAAACCTCCATAAGATGATCCTTCTGTGGGTCAGAGGGTGTGAGGGTGTGAGTGCCGGCGCATCTGCAGCCATCTTGTGAGCATGGCTTGGTGGGTGGAGAGGGGGAGAAGGGCAGACAATTTTCAGGGCCTGAAATTGAAGACAAAACCATACGAGGCAGTGTGGAGACAAGCCTTTGGAGGCTGGAGGGCAGGTGTTGGAGAGGCTCGTGTGAGGGTCTGTCTGGTGGTCCCATTACCACATAGGTACATGGGGAGAGGATCCCAGCACCCCCAAACCATGCTGCAGACCCCAACTGGCTACCCTGCAGTTCCAGTCCATCCTGACGTTGTTGCCCAGTCACAACCCCATTTCCGCAGGTTCGGGGTTCAGTCCTGCCAGGCTTGCACACACCCTGCTTCAAAGCCAGGCGCAAACCCCAGTCGATCCTCGCACTTCTGATGCACTACCTGCAAATCAGAGGTTCTGGGGCCCTTTTTCGGGGCCAGTCCATCTGCTGGTGCAGCCCACCGAACTCAGGAACATGTTTTACTAGATTCCTAATAGCTCCCAAGAGGCTAGAGTCCAGGAACAGCCAAGTGGAAAAGGATCCACCGGATGAGGGTTGTGGAAGCGGAGGCTCGGAGCTTCCATACTCTCCAGACTCCCCACCTTTCCTGCATCACCAAGCATCACCTGCTTAAAGCACTCCAGATTCCACCCTTCTTTGCTTTTTTTTGCCGGGGGGGGGGTTTCCTCATGCAGACATGATAGATTCAGTCATCAGTGTGGCTATTGGCGAATGGAATCCTGACCCCATGTTCCTTCCCTAGAAGTGGAGGGGGGGGAGAGGCAAGCACCCACGTTCACAACTTCTAGCTCCACGATTGCCTCCATTGGCCACCAACCCCCATCCTCAGGTGCTTTCCCAGAAATCACAGCGTCAACATAACAAGAAGAACCGCGGCCACTCTCTAGGCTTAGGCAGTGCGGTTCAGAAGCTGTGAGCTAGGAACTGTGATGAAGGCCAAATAGCTGTGAGTGATGGCTCCCAATATGGCGGCGCTGAGGATGGGGACTTTGACATGGCTGAGTAGACAGCACGCTGAGCGGGGAGGTTCCCCAGCAGGGAGCAGCCAAAGATCTGGGCTTGCTCTGCAGATCTCGCCTCTGGCGGAGAAGGGGGGAGGTGCTGAGGTAAAGTCCTGTTTCAGGTTCCAATATGGCGGCCATGGCTCTGAAAGGAGCAGTTTATTAGGTCCCTGCCTTGGATTGGGTGTCTTGCCCCAATTCTGCACCTGGACTGACTGCCACGTTACCTCCATTGCTGAAAGTGGGGTGGGGGACCCCAAAAATGTTGCTCAGGGTCAGGGGTAGCAGGGAATATCCCACCCAGAGTCTGCTCCCTCCACCATGCTGGTGGCCATGCCCTTCATTCTCCATCCAGGGAAGACCCTCCTTTTTCTCACTTTCTCTGCAGCCTTCAGGAGCCTTCGGGGCCAAGGTTGACATTTGTGTTCTGATGATTTCCTTTCTGCTTAGAATAAATGTCAACCTGAGTGATGGAAGTGATTCAGCAAGAACGATCGTGTGGGGGGGGGGGGGAGAAAAGCTGGGTAAAAACATTTGCAAATGGATTAAAAATCTGAGTCCACCAGCTCACGCCAACATAGTTGGAAGTTTGGGGGCTATTTTTAGACCCTGAAATCCAAATGGCAGTGATCGTGGGCTGGAGAGCTGGAAATGCAGAAAATAGTTTGCTTGTTGTGGCCAGTGATTGCGTCTCCGAGTCTCTCTGTAGCTATAAAACATCAGCTCCCGATGCAGAAGCCCCCGGCCAGCGTGGCTTCCTCCATTCCGTGCATCTTTCTCTTGCCAGATCAAGAGCCCAGGTCTCAGCAGCTCGTTTCTAGAGGGCCGGGCAGCCTGGACTGTGGCATTTGAGCCCTCAGAATGGCTTTCAGGACACATGAAGGAAGCCATGTTTGAGGGGCTGAGAGAGGGGGCTTGTTGGCTCCTCACCCCCGGGGAGAGCAAGAGAGAGTCTCAAGTGAGAAAGACTCGAGCTGTCACCCCTCTCCGCAGACAGCCTCCACATGGGGTGGCATTGGAACTGTCCTCTGCAGAGTCTGACCTTGACTTCTCTCACCTTGGAGTGAGCCGGGGCTGGCACTACTTTGGCTTTTGAGTCAAGGCATCTGACTGCTGAATCCCCCTCCCAATGTTTCTCCTGGGGATGGAGATCATGAGAAAACATGATGCAAAAGAGACAGCGGACAGGTTCGCAAGAGTGGGGAGGCTGGCTTGTGGGGGACTCCAAGGATATAATGGCCACTTCCACCAGCGTCCATGTCCATTTCCCCCAGCACCTTTGCAGACACTTTGCCTGTGTTGTCTCTTGTGATGCTTGCGATCCTTCCATGTGCAGCTGCAGGAAAAATAAGAAGAGGGTTTGGTGGCCTGGGGGGGCGCCAGGATCATGGAGTTGATCTCTGAGTTGCTGAGTCCAGCCTGTACTCTTGCCCTCCAATAACTCCTTTCCCTGCGCTCAGAAATATTTCCAGTTACCTCTGCTTTTATGGAAAGAATCCAGGGGTACAAGCCAACCCTCCGAGTTATCCCCACGGGCCCTGAACGCCAAGCTGCAGCCACCACCTCCCGGCCGCAAAGTTTCGTCCTTCCTCTGTTCTTAAGCTTCCACGTGCTTCTCACCGCATCCCTAAATCACAGCTCGTGCTCCTGACTCTGGATGAATCAACTTTAGGCATTTTCATCGATTTTCTGATCTCTGCGGGCTCCTTATGGTTTACGTTCCCTTGACTCCTCTCTGCTCCCCGCTGTTCCACCCCCTTGGTCTCTGTCTCTGGGTACCGCCTCTCCATTCTCCTGAAGTTTCCCCCATCTTTGCACCCCACCATCCTCGTGCCCCCACCCCCCCATCCTCCTCTGCCCATCCCCGTTCCCGGGTCTCTTCTGCCTCTGCTTTCTACAGGACTCCGCAGCCTCTCTCTGAAGCTGCCAGCAGCCTTTTTGCTGTTGGCTACCTGGAGTGAGGCCTGGCTCAGAGATTTCCCATCACCACCCACCCTCGTGTTTCTGCATCCTTTTCTTGCATTCAGAATCGTAGAGTCCTTGGACTCTTGCTCCAGAACGTCTGGCTCCTTGATGGAAGGCCTTGGAGTTTCCATTGTGCTGATGAGACGCGGGGCCACAGAAGGTGCCGATAGCTCAGTGTCACGCCACCTTGAAATGTGTCCAGTCTGGTGTCCCTTCCTCAGCTGGGTGCCTGGTCGTAGAGGTGCTGGGGATGTTTTGTCAAAAGGAACTGGGCTGAAAGACACGCTTATTGTCCTCAGGCATTGGACTTTCCTC
>PVHY01023592.1:0-20814 GCA_004024945.1 Uropsilus gracilis
CCCTTGTTCAAATCTTAATATCATCCCTGATAGAAGAAACTCTTTTCCTTCATGGGTTAAGGTGGTATGCTGAAATGAATAGGAGCAAGACAGGATTAAAGGAGCTAGAATGAGAGAAAATACATGTATGTTGTTTATGTAATAGTTTATTTTAATACTTTTGATAAATGGCATGATGCTTGCTTACAGATGTTAGTTAATATCCAAAGAAGTCAAATTAGGAACTTCAGTGGGAGAGGGGAGGTTTAAATAGCATAAACTTTGCTTTCAATAAAAATGAACACCAATGGTCATGAGATAGATAGATATATATATATGTTTGTTTTTTTTTTAACTTGGAATGAAATAAAAGAACCCAACCATCTCACAGGTTTTACTCATTGGTGAAATCACTTTATTCTCATGTGTTCAGAATCCCTCCATCCTTCCATTTCACTGAAGCCCCACCATCTCGCCAGGGTGCTATGCAACCCTGTGTCTTCATAAGCTCTCTGCCTGAGATGTTAGTTGCAGTGCTGGGGCATAGAGAGGGACTTCTATGAGCTTCATCTACGAGTGTATTTGTGTCCAATTACTAACATATAATTTAGGGTTGGCAGAGTTTGGTTGCATGCTTGTTCTCATTATAATTTATCACCTGATAACAAGATTGTAAGGAAAAGACAATGATTTTCCAACTGTGCTAACACTGAGGATATATCACTATTTAAACAAAAAGGCAGTCATCTGTTAAATGACTAAATTGACTAAACCAAACAGATAAGAATAAAACAGTAACATATCGTTCTGCTGAGACAAAAGCCTTTCCAATGAATTATCGAAGATGACTATTGCTTAACAAGAGAGTGAATAAATTTGTGATAGTGGTTATTCTGTTTATGCATAACTGACACACACCCAAATAGATGCAAACACACATGTATATATGCATATTCATGTGTGTATAAGCATTTGGTAAATATGCTAAACTCTTTGCTTCATGAAATAGTTTAAAGATAATAGTAAATTATGAAATATGCTCTGTATTTCTGTTGTGTGCTAGAATATGTAAAGGTTATCTTCTGTCATAGATTATAAGATCACAAGGGAAGCAGACAAATAACAGGTAATATGACATACAAAGGCAGGATATGATCAATTGTGGGGTTTTGGAAAAATTCTTGTAAGTAAGACTGTGTTATACACATATATGTATGTGTGTGCGATGAAGCTATATGAAGGTAATGAGCAAAGATTTTTCAAGCAAAAAGGAAGTTAGATTCTCCAAATAAATGGACTGGTGTAATTTCATAGCCAGGGTAGCCTCTACCTGCCAGGAATGACACTCTGATCAAAGTCACTGTAACACAGAAAAGCAGAATTTGAGAATGGAAGGAATACCAAAGATGCCACTCAAATCAGTTATGTAGAACCATATCACAGAAGTCTTGGTCACCAAAGAAATTAATGATTAAGTCTGATGACTGTCAATAAAAGTATTTTATTTGCCTGTTTTTAATAGCAAATGGAAGACAAAATGAAAATCAGAGAAGGAATATATGGCATCAACAGTGAAGGCTGTCATACTGGAGAAGAATGGTTTCTCCTTAGAGATGGTTTCTGTTTCTACTTGGTGGCAAAGAGTTAAGGACAGAAAATGTGCAGTGAAAGACCCATTTTTTTCTTCATTGAATACAAAGATTAAAAAAGGATAATAATTCTTGGGTTTGAAAAAGATAACAAACAAAATCAATCAGAACCGTAGTTGCATAAAATGGGGACAGGGAAATTGCCAAGACTGATACACACATAAGATCTCCAAAATGTAAAGTAGGTGTCACAAATAAGTAAAGCTAAACAAGAAGCTAATTTGAAATTATAATTTGGACTTTGCAAGTAGATGGAAAATGGGACAGCAAAGTCAATATCTGAGCACCTCCTAATGTGTTACTAGTTTTAGAACACTTAAAAATTATCTTTTTTTTTTTGCATGGATACAAGTTAAGCACATTTTGTACATTTTACTGTGTGCCCTATGACAGTAGGTAGCTGCCAGAATCACTGTATTTTTGATGAAAATTCATTTAGAACTTTCACAAAAGCTATGCTTTTAATAATCTCTTTAAATTCTTGTGAGAATAAAAGCTACCTAAAAAAAACCCTAAACCCCTATAAAGTTACTATCCAATATTATAAAACATAAAATAATTTCTCATGCTTGCATTCCTATAGTTCTATATTTGCTGCAACCTACAGTGATATGCCATTTAATACTGATAATAGCTCATAGCGCAGGATTTTATACAAGGATGAGAAGCTGACTTTGATGTACGCTATCCTGACAAAACCAGGATATATAGCCACTTGTGCTATTAGCAATTCCTACTGTTCTATGACTCTTTACTTTTTATTGTAAACTAAAGCTACACACTTGTCACTTTCTGCCTGCTATGCTCTCAAAGGTGATTGTGAATTTCTCATTTGCCATTTTATATTTCATGTCAATTAGAGCCTAAGTCACTCTTCAGATTCCAAGAGCAGTGAAAAAGCCAAGAGAAGTCATTACCACATCTTCTTACCCTTGCCTCAGCCCTTATAAAGGTCTCAGTCCTAGACCTTTAGAATGACAGAACTCCTGAATATGGAAGCAATTGTTAATGGACACTTTGGAAGAGCAGAGAAATTTTGCTGCAATGTCAGATACAAAATTTACACAGAATGAATAGATCTTTAAAACAGAAGGACAACAAACCAGTGTAGGAAGAACAATTTACAGCTACCAAAACAAAACTTACTCTAGATCTGTGACTCACTGCTTTATTTCTCAGGATTTCAGTCTTCTGACTGATAATGTGAATACTGCATCCACCCTGTTGTTTTTCCTTAAGAAATTTTTCCTGAGATAGCTTTAAAAAATATAAGAGAAGTAACATGCCATAAGAAATTATGTTTTATACATTTTACATATTTCTCATTCCTTCAAAATGTGAACTTGAGGAAGCATGATAAAGTGATATGATGTGTTAATAAAAAGAGAAGTAATGGAATTCAGTTTCCAGTACTGAGGTCAAAACTTTACTCAAATAAACCCTTTGAGTATAGAATACCCTACATTTCTCAATAACCTATCTTAAAACTTTCAAACTGTAAGACTAGTTTAGTATAATACAAGAATTTTTCTTCAGCTTTGAAAAGAAAGAAGGAAAAATAGAAGAAAAGTAGGTTCAAGTTTAAGAAAAATTCTGAATCATTTATTTTTCCTGAAATATTGAAATAATCATTGTTGTCTAGAGTATGGTTTTTTGAAAATAATTTCTCCCAAGAATATTTAACACAATCCCAAGTTTTTCTAAACTAAGAAAAAGAATTCTTCTACCTTCAAGTCTGAAAACAAAATGAATACACCCTGACATACAAAAAAAAAAAAAGAAAAAAAAACTAAAGTAAAAACTAAAGAAAAATACTCTGGGCAAAATATCCAAGCACCTGGAAAATTTTTTAATTGAAATATTATATTTAAATATTCATGAGGCCATAATGAAAAATCACAAAATAGGTCAGGAGAGATTATACATTGAGAGACTAAAAAGAAATAATAGTATAGCTCACATAGCAAAAATATGAAATAGCAACATGTAGCATGTTGAAACATCAAAAAAAATTAAACAAGAAAGAAATTAAAAACTACATGATTTGACAAATGATATTTGGGAAAAATATAGAATTTTGATAAATAAAGTATACAAAAGTATACAAACAAGGTGCTTAATAGCAGATTCAAATAAACTAAGAAGAGAGTGAACTGGAAGTTCAACCCAAAGGAACAAACCAGACTGCATCACAGAGAGGCAAACAAAATAGCCTTCCCTATTTTGTACAGACCCTCCTCTAGTAGCATTTCTAGAATATTCACTTCATTCAAATACTAATAACTTAAAATTAAAACTGAGGCATCCATATCAGAGTCTTTCAATAAAATAAAATAAGAAAAGTTTCTTAGTTGCCAAAGAAATCTCCCTAGAAAAATGCCATCACAAACAGAAGTCTGTCATGAAACATTTCAATCTAAATTTGAAAATCCAAAACATAATTGTGTCTATAAAGAAACACAAAGAAAAGCAAGAGAACAAATAGAAATAATATCAAAATAACTGGAGTTGTAACTGATCAGTGGGATGATATAATAGGTAACTCAGAGAACTTCCTATAGGTATGCTGTTGTATGCATGACACATTCCTCTAATTGAAGGAAGCCAGTATTTCTTGCAGATATGGATTGTAGATTAGCTGATACAAATCAGTGGGTAAAATGAGGACACAGAGAACTTTCTATAGCTGCCTATAAATTCTTTGTTCTCCCCACATAATGACCAAAGTTGAATTGCTCCATTTCTTGACCTTTTATTTGAACTTGACATCTTGTATGATACCCAGCACTTTAGTCACTGATAGCAAGCTAGGCATTTTAGAAGCATTTACTAAACACTATTTTTGAATTCAATGTGATTTAAAAGTTACATGGAACAAATTATGAAATATTCTGCCAAGTCATTGCAGTTGTGTTGACTCCAAAAATGAGCTAATCATGGTGATAGGTCAAAAATAACTATTCAGGCCCAATTACTTTCAGCTGTTGTATTAATAATCCAAACCTGGAATGTGGTACTATATTTCAACATGCACTTTCATGAATTAGGAATAAGAAACTTTCTCATATCATACTTTAAAATATACTTAAAGCAAATAATTTAAAAAATAATCTTGTCCTATTGAGCTGATTTTAGTCTGTTTTGTTTTTCCTTAATATGTCAGAACAGGTCTCATGGTAATTACCACAGCCATTAAGAAGGACACAAATAAAAATCACAAAGTATATCTATAAAAAGAAAATGTCACTCTTTGATCTAAAAGTCAAATATGTTTATAGCCACACTACCTAGTATCACATCCCATTGGATGTCATTCCAAGGGAATGACAGAAATTGAAGACTAAACTTATAAAACGAGAAGAGTTCCCAGGGACACAAACACATCTTTAGCAGAAATAATATCTATGAGAACAAGTACAGCTCCTGGAGAAAAACTGTTAAGTTGATCACTGACATTTTATTTTAAAGCATCCTTGCTTAAAACAAAGTGAAAACTGAAGAAAAATTAAACTCAACTAAATGCAGAAAGTATTCTTAATTCTAAAGAGAAATGAATGAACAGGAAAAACTCACTTAAATTTCACTTCCGTGCATGCATATAAACTATTATCTCATTATCTCATCATCTTCTACCACTTCTAAAATGCAAAGTGCTTGCTTCTGCTTCTTTGTTTATTTTTCTTTCTTTACTCTTAAAATATGAAAGTCAGAAATAGGGGGAACAATTAGAGTGCATTAAAGTTTCATTTGTCCACATATCATTGTTTTTAGTTCCTCACCCATGTAGACAGCACAGAAACAAAAGTGAGGGGCTGAAATGACTGTTTCCGAAGGCATCAAATGCTATTGTATGCATAACCAGATATGTGGTCAGAGAGAGACTATATATAAACTTGTCACAAGATAATCAGCACTGGAACACTGGAGTGGTCTTAAAGGAACCCCTGTGAAACATCAATAATTGACATAATAGCTGATATTATGTTTTCTAAAAGACACTAAAAACAACTTTTTGCTTAACTGACACATCGGGTGTCACAACATCTAAAATTCTGTAATTATAAATCCATGAATGATCGGTCTTCCCTGACACTACACATCAACTTTACTTGGGAGAGTTCTGATTCTTACCCATATTCTTCTCTATCTTTTGTTTCCCATTTTATTTTCACCCTAAGAGCAAGATCCACACAATACAAGTCGTTCACATAAAACACATTAGTAGCTGCACAATACACTTGAATATAATCTAATACTTTGCTGTTCAACTAGGTCTGACATTATTGAAATCATGTCCACTCCTACAATTTCAATCTACATCATTGTTTCCCTTTCTCACCATGTATCGCATTACCTTTTCCTAAAAATTAATACTTTGCACTGCAAGTCATTTTTACTAGCTTTTCTTCTAAGTTTCAGATAGTCCTCCAATGAGAAACTTTGTTCCCTTTTTCCCTTAAATCACACACTCAAATAGGTCCTCTCACTTTATATTTTATGGTTCTTATTACAATATACATACCTGTATATATGTATGCATATGTATATGTATGTTTTCATTGCTTAATGCTAAATTATACTGAAAAAATTATGAGAGTAAAGATTTTCTGTGCATCTTATTCACCAGCATATGTCCATCACTTTGGACATTATCTATCTCATTGAACAACCTATAACAAACACTTGCTAAATAGGCAAGTGAAAGAAGGACTGATAAATTTCATTTATATTTCACTTATCCATACACACACAACAGAGAGAGATACAGAGTCCAAATTTTCAGTCTAAAAACATATTTATTTCCATATTTTATTACTACTGTTCATCTCATTTTTCATTCATGCTCTTACTGTACAGGCTCTTTTATTTCTTTTGTATAGAAAACTTCAATGGGGTATTTTATGCTGAACAATATGGTTTACCCACTATGTCAGTGAAATCACACTGTACTTACTCACATTTTCAATTGGAATTATTTTTCTTATCATTTTATTAAAATGCAGAACTGAAATCCCACAGATTTTTTCAATTAAAAATTATAAATTACCCTGGAATCAGAATTCAGGGTAATTTATTTAGAATTCTTTCTAAAATGTTAATAATATAATTTTCTTTTTTGTATATCATACATGTAATATAGTGGATTTTTTGTTTACTCTTTATTCAGGCAACATTGGTTTACTACACTGAATATGATATAGGGGTAGAGATTCACACACCTCCCACTCAGATGTATATCCTCCACCACAGTCCTTTGGAGCCTCTTTTTCTCTGCTCACCTTCCAGTAACCTCAATTCAGCAGTCATATATCGAGGCTCTGTTTTCTTTCACTTTTGTCTAAACAGACTCTTCATCTCTAATTAAAGATGTTAGTATTTGTGTTTCATACAAATGCAATGAGTTTTCTTTTGATTAGAAATAATATTATTGGCTACATGAAAGTCCACTGTTTTATTTAATTGGAAGTAGAGATTTTTAGCAGAAATGTTAAAGAATAAATGTACAAATCGTTAGAGCATCTTGAATACTTTTCAGAAAGTAATTTATAAAGTCAAGGCATGAAGAATCTTACACATAAATTCATATATTAATCTAAGTTATTTATATTAATCAATATATTCCAGTCTTCAGGGAGCTAACATAGAAATGAGGAGAAATAAAATAAAACATAGAAAAGGAAAATATTCTGTATTGGCAGAATGTAACTTCTTACTGAATCTATTATTTATCCAAGTATTTTTATAGTTGGTGTAGATAATTTTTAAGAAGTTGTTTCAACATGTACTCTGAGAGCTAAAAATCACAGGATTTAGAGTTAAAATGACTATAATCTTAATCTCATCCCTCCACTCAATGGTGTGAACATAAACAGGTCATATCATTTGCAAAATGAACATGAAAATAAAAATTCAATAAATTGTTGTTGAATTGGGTTAAATAAAATAAGTTAAATAGTTGCCACATTCTTGGGACAGAAATCATTTTTAAAAATTATGTTCTTTTGATTGTGATTGTTTTTGATACAGGCAGAGGGGGGAAATGGACTTATAGAACCATATACAATTTTTTTCCTGCTTTCTCTTGCTTCCTCCAACTCAAGATCACAAAACCTGATGGTAGCAAAAGAAAAAACAAATGATGCTATGATAATTTCATACACAGTTTGTTTCTTAGAGTACATATTTTCCTGACCACTAAACATCCTCAGAGAATAAGTGGTGAAGCAGAATGCTAGCTACTATATAAAAATACAACTAAAATTGCCATAAATATAATCATAAATGCTGGAGAAATAATAAACGATAAAGAATGTAAAAAAAATGGAAAGTCTTAAACCCTGAATTCTAAAAATTTAAGAGACATTAGCATCACTTATATGAAGAAACCATGGACAACTGGATCATTCATTTGCCTAAGAAAAGTTTCATTTTTCTGTGAGCCCTGACAGGGCCAGGCCTGGAAAGAGAGACTTTGCCCACCTTTGGGTGTCTGTGCTTGTTTTTGAGCTTTATCAAGATACTTGACAAGGGAAATTGGAATGAAGTGCATGACATGATGATTTGATGTACATTTATATCTTCTTATATCTTAAGAAGATCCCCATGAAGCTAAGTTATACATTCATTGTCTCATATGCTTCCTTTTTGATGTAAATTGTACTCTCTTACCAATTTCCATTTTACTATACTGTTACTGTTACTAAATATAGTCCGCATGTTACACATTTACTCTTCCAGTGTGATTCATCTTATAGCTAGAAATGTGTTTCTTTTACCAGCCTCTCCATCTCCCCATGCCTGTAAACCAACAGTCTACTCTCAGTTTCTGTGAGTTCAACTTTGTTTTTAGATTCTACATTCATGGAAGTGACACCTTGCAGCACTTTCTCTTTGTCTCTGACTTATTTCATTTATCATATGGAATAGGCTAGTGGTACTTCCATGTGTTCCATCTAGGTGGGTAGAATTCACTTCATGCTGCAGCCAGTTATCCAAAATCCTCCTGTGATTTACATTACAATAATCTAAGGATAAATTTCACTGACAATGAAAGAGGAGAAAGAGATTATAAATCACTGAGGCAGAGCTTGGCAGAGCAGCTTGTGAGTGGGATGGTGTTTTGGTCCACAGCTTTTCTTGCAACATCAGCTGTCTTGGGCACAGCCTCCAGCAGTTGTTGCAAAAATCTGAAGATGACATTTGGAGACCAAGAAGAATAGAGTACAGAGTGTCTCCGACTGGCTTAATTCAGTGTCCATATTTATGCTGCTCTGGCTAGGGTGATCTGTTTATTATTTTGAGCTTGTCCTCCCCTCATTGCTATGGTTCTATCTATGCTTCCCTTGTGTGTATGTTTGTCAATGTTCTTCTCAAACAAGTGGTCACTTTCATTTCAGATCATCAGCATACATCACTTCAATTATACCCAGTTCTTGGTCAACATGATCATCATATTAATGGATAGAATAGCAGAGTATCTCCTAGCTTCAGTGAGCTACCATAAAAATCATCAGAGTTTTCTTGATATCGTTCATTGTAAAATGAACAATATGACATTATATACAGCTTGCTGGGGTAAGAATGCCCCCCTCACCATCAGTTATAAGCATCAAGCTCACCAATCTGCATAGGTTCTTTGTTTTTTATTATACATATAATATATATTTTATTATATATATTACATCATTGTCTAGCCTGAGGTTCTCCTACCACCTTATCCCTTGTGAACCATCTTAATCCGTTGTGCCCATCCCTTCCCTGATTTTACCCTCCTCCCCCCCCTGCTCTTGCTCTATGCTTCAGTTCTGCTGACAGTTTTAAATTTTTCTTGACCACTGTTTGTTTTCCCTCATCCCTCATATAAGTGAGACTATCCCATGTTTCTCTTTTTCTGCCTTATTTCTGCTAGCATGATTCCTTCTAGCTCCATCTATGTTACTGCAAATGATATAAATTTATTTTTTTGATTGCTGAATAATATCTATTGTGTAAATGTACCACAACTTTCTGGCCCATTCATCAGTTTTGGGGGCTTTTGGGTTGTTTTCGCATCCTGGTTATTGTAAATAGTGCTACAATACACACCAGAATACAGGTGTCCTTTAGAATTAGTGTTTTTGTACACTTTGGGTAAATCCCCATGCACAGACTCTTTATTAGTTTAGCAGTTACACAGACACATCATGCAGAGCAGGGAAGTACCCGGGCAGTGCCAGACTTGGGTCAGGCCAGGAGTCAGGGGAACCCCTGGAACCCCCAGGAATCTCCTTGCTCTTTCTCTGGGCTTTCTCTGGCGTTCTCTCTTGCACTTGTCTCAAGCTTGTGTGCATTTTTATTCCTTCTCCCCTAAACTCAGGTGTGCACACTCACACACACACACACAGAGCTTCACAATTGTTAGGAAGACAAAACACCCCAGGTACTGGTCACACAGGCTAATGGAAGAAGAGTCTGACAAACTCATCCTACCCAGTTACATAACATATTTTCTCTGTCCAATAACCTGACAGGGGCCAGGTGTCCCCATACTTCAGCTGTGGTGGAGCTGTCATGGTGAACATAGAGCACAGATTTCTCCTGGAGATAGTGAGTTCAGTCGCTTTGGGTAGATTCCCAGAAATGATAGATCATGTGGCAGTTCTGTTTTTAATTTAGAGAGGAACCTCCCTGCTGTTTCCCGTAGTGACTGTCACAGTTTATATTCCCAGCACAGCACAGGGGTTCCTTTGCTCCTTCTTCACCAGCACTTACCTCATTCTGTTGCTAGGGCAGCCTAACAGGTGTGAGATGGCTGCTCACGAGGCTTTGACCTGGGGTCTTCCACAGGAGATGAACCTTCCCCATCAGTCTGGCCTCTGCCCTGCCTGTCTCATTGATTCCAAGCCCTGTCTTGAAAGCCTTATTCGTCCCCGTTTGCAGGAAGCAAGCTGCAGCCATGAGTGTCCCACAGGGAAGGTGGCAGTCAGCGCTCTCTGCATGATGAGCCCTGCATCCCCAGGCAGGTTCCTAGGGAAGGGTGTAGTCAGCCCCCCTTCCCTCTGTGCTAACCCCAGGGGTGCAGGGGGGGGGGCTGCTCCTGTGGCCTTTTAAAACTGCTTTTCTTTTGCTATAATTATGGGGCAATTGTATGACTGCGCATGCCTGGCCTGATGGGTGTGCACAGGTCTGAGTGGGCTCACCTGAGTCTAGGAGGAAGGGGCTATAGGGGCAGCATATTCCTGGGTGAAGAGAATATGAAGCAAATGAGAGAGAGAGAGAGAGAGAGAGAGAAAGAGAGAGAGAGAGAGAACTTGAGGAGAATGCAAGGAGACTCTAAGAGAGAGACTTGGAGGGGTGAGAGGCTTGCCTACCAGACCCTGCCTTGCCCTGTCCTGAAGCCTTGTTGATTTACAGAACCAGGTGAGAGGGGCTGGGGTGGGGGGGGAGGAGAGTGTCCCTTGGGTGCAGTTTAAAAAATCAGTAGATGTGAGCACAAGCTGCTCCCAGAGAGATGTTGGCAGCCTGT
Organism: Uropsilus gracilis; assembly: GCA_004024945.1. Lineage (NCBI taxonomy): Eukaryota > Metazoa > Chordata > Mammalia > Eulipotyphla > Talpidae > Uropsilus > Uropsilus gracilis. The sequence continues at coordinate 11,134 of PVHY01023592.1, forward strand.
TCTGTCCCAGAGCCCAGAGCAAGCAGCGGGAGGAAGCTGGGGGGATAAGCACCTCCTGGCACCCCAGACCCCAGGGAAAATCTCAGCCAGCTCATTGCTGCTACTTAGAAACCCACCCTCAGTTTGTAGCAGCTTGTGGAGAATTCAGTCACCCTCTTCCAGGAAAGACAAGGAAGGGGCTGCTTGCTGCTCCCTCTCCATGGAGCTCCAGGGAAGGGGCAGGGCAACCCCTGTGAGGGGCTCAGGCTCGCCTGTTAAGAGCTGCGCCCTGTTTGTTGTTTCCAAGGGAATCATGACTGCCAGGCAATCCAGGCCTCCGACTCTCTGGGCAGCAATCACAAAAGCAGAGGTGCCAGACAGTTCTGCAAGCTCCTTGCAGAGAGAGAGACTGGCAAGCTGGTTCTCACTGGAGTCAGTTGGATGGCAAAGGGGGGGAGTAGCACCAGGCTCCCCAGGCTCTGAGGAAACTGAAATTAGGCTTCAGAGGCAGAGAAACCAGAACTTCAGGTAGCCCTTTGTCAGGGATCAGATTAAATCCCTTCCAGGGAAAGATGGGGTGATGGGTGTTTCTGTGCTGATCCTGGGGGTAGTGTGCAGGTGCATGGTGACAGCAAGTGTTGCTTCTGAAAGGGTCAAATCTCTGCTATATCCTGGGGGTCCCTTGCATCCAACTCTGTTTGCTACATTCTGGGGGTCCCTTGCATTGGACTCCATTCCCTGGCAGAAGTGGGTGTGTAGGAGTTCTGTCCCATGTTGGGGGTGGGGATAAAAGCTGCACAATTCAATAGGCATGCGTACCCTTCACTCCTAGAGGGAAAACTGGGATTTGAGAATGTTTCCTGTTTGAATGAGGATGACTGAGGTTGGGGTTCATGTGCAGGGTGGGTCTAAGCCTTCTTTTCCTTATAGTGTGACTGCTTTTTCCTACCCCTGAAGCAAGTGTCCCTGGGAGCTCCCACACCTCCATCGTGGCTATCACGGTCCCCTGAAGTGCAGTATTTTATAGACATATAGTTTGACAAACACAAAGAAATCAAATAATTATTAGCAATTACATTATAAAATAGCTCAATAAAATAACTAAATATAAAAGCCATAGTGAATATGGATTATATATGAAGAATAATTATCCATTGAAATCAAAGATACTGATATCTGGCAACACAGAATACAGAGCTACAAGTTAATGTAATGGAGGGGCCTGAGCTGATTTTCTAAGGTGTTGAAAGATGAGTCAGGGTTTTCTTTATGAACAGGGAGTGCAGGGATAAAGACTAGGAGCTAATGAGAGAAAAATGTTCATAGAAGTGATACAGCTGCAGCAGCATTAAGCTAAAATACTAGGCAAATATAGTGTCTCCCGCAAAGTAAACATTAAGATCCTTAACTTCTGTTTCCAAGCCCAAAGGAACTTGTTTTGTCAAACCATCCGGTCAGAAAGGCCCTGTGGTTATGGTGATAAACACCCTTCTTCAGGCCAAGCTATCTAGTCCCTGAAAACCCCGGCTGATGTATACTCTTTCCCTGCATAGCCAGCATTCCTCTTCCTGACCCTAGCATGTCCCCCTCACTAGGAAACTCTAAGTTCCCCTTCTTCAAGTGGTGAACTTGAGTTTGAACTCCCATCACCTCTGTTGGTACCTCACTGATTATAAAAACGTTTCCATTTGTTCCTTCTGAGCAGCAGGCACTTTAACTTGAACCAGCCTGCCAGTGGGTACAGAAGTCCCAGCAGGTCATGTTAGTCAGGCCATGGTTAGTGAGGGCATGAAGCCAACGGTTGTGGTGGTCTTAGTCGAAATACAATCAAGTTAATGCATTTTTTTTTCTTTTTTTGGGATTAGGTCTTGCTACTTTTTGCCCATGGAACTGCAAGCTCTCACTGCCCGGGGTACCACCAACTCAAGCAATCCCCAGCCTCAGCTTCCCAGGTAGCTGGGATGACAGGCACGCACCACCACGCCCAGCTATTTTTTTTTTTGGAACTAGGTCTCGCTACAGGCCCCAGGCAGGACTCGAACCGGGACCCCTAGCCCCGGCCACTTCATAGGCTGAAGCTTACTAGCACGAGCCACCGGAAAAAAAAAAAAAAGAAAAGAAATACAATCAAGGACTCCATAGGGTGTGATCCCGATTGTTAATCAGACCAGGCTTTAAGGTGGGGACCTGGAAGTGGAATTAAGCCAGAGTCCCCACATGAGAAGCGACTTGTGACTGGAACTAGAATTTGGATTTGACCTTCTAACTTGCAGAGCAGAGTCTGGTAACTTGGAACCAGCAGGAGAAAAGGGATTCATAATTTGTAACTTGCAGAAGGGATGGAGACTTGGAAGCTGGAAGTTGTCGGGACTGGGATTTGTGTCTGGTAGTTGTTAACTGGGACTTGGAATGTATAGGACTTGCAACTTGCAGAGGAGAAAGGAACTTGTAAAAGTGTGCAAGATTGGAAACTTGAAGGAGGAAAGGAACTTGCAGGAGAGACGACCCAGAGAGAAAAGAGCTGGCATGCAAAACCCAGAGGAAGAGCCACAGAAAGAGTTTGCATGTGAGAACTGTTCCAACCCCAACAGAGAAGAGAGAGCCTCCATTCCTGGCCTCTGGAGAAGAAAGAGAGACAAGAAGCTGCATCCAGAAGCTGACCAACCACTGAGGAAGAGAAATGGAAGAGAAGCTGAGACCTCTGTCCTCTCTGATGACAGCACCAAAGGATCTGGGCCTGGCATCTTTAGCTGCTGGTGGTTCCTCCTGGTGACACCTCTCAACGTTGTTGTCATCCTCAGCACTCCTGGTGACACTTATCTGCACTCTACTTGACTGATGGACATTGGCTGGGTGAGGAGGTTGACCCTGCAGCTACATTAAATCTTTGTTTTCTTTGTGGAATGAACCTCAGAGTTATTAAACCCTGAAGTCTCTTGTAACTGTGGGTACAACTGTGGAAGAACCACAGACAGAGTCTATACGGACTCTGTCCCTTAATCAGGCTATATACATATATATACTTGTATTTGTGTTCAGTTTTGGGGTGCCCTGTGAGTGCACCCTGTTCTTGTTTAGATTTAATCATCATGAGAACATGGGTTTTAGTTTTAGTTTCTGCAGCAGTTTCAGGAACAGAACAAGGCGATTACTGGTGAAAACTCACAACACAAAGTCAGCATGATGTACAGAGTAAGAAAAAAATTACCAAGAAAAGGTTGGAGGGTTGTAAGAACTGTTTGAGGAAAATTTGCGCAGGAGAAAGTTCCTTTCTCCTCTGCAAGTTGCAAGTCCTATACATTCCAAGTCCCAGTTAACAACTACCAGACACAAATCCCAGTCCCGACAACTTCCAGCTTCCAAGTCTCCATCCCTTCTGCAAGTTACAAATTATGAATCCCTTTTCTCCTGCTGGTTCCAAGTTACCAGACTCTGCTCTGCAAGTTAGAATTTGCGCAAGTTAGAATTCTAGTTCATCACAAGACCATGAACTAGAGGTCATCACATGACCATGAACTGGGGGTGGCTATGATGAACATCGTCCTTCGACAAGCTGTGGAAGAGTAAAGTATCCATCATCTCATTCTGAAGCTCAGACAGGAGGTGGGGATGTGGAAATTGATGAGCATTGTGAAAAAATCACAGGCCCTCTCAGATCTATCCAGTCAAACCTGATAAATTCCAGGAGTGCTGTCTGATAGCAAGTTCTAGGCAGCTATAGATCCCGGGCACAGATTAGGGGAGGGGTGTGGAGAGGGAGGGCTCTTACAGAGACTCCCCCATCCTTTTAAATTGACCTAATCAAAGGCCATTAGTGGGTGCCTACCCTCACTGAGAAACTTCATTACTGAAAATGGCTGGGAGCAAGGCCCCCCAAGCCAGAGGGCAGAGCTATAGGGTGAAGAGGCAGCAAATATGCAAGGAGAATGGACTGGAGAGGGCAGCCAGCAATAAGAAGACATTGATAAACCTCAAATGAGCACAAACAGGCTGCCCAATGCGAAGCTAAGACTACAACCCTTCAAGCAAGGTCTGTGGTGTACCAGGCACACAGTCCCTCACAGTCAAATGGACACAAACACTGAAAAGGAAGAACCCAATGGACTCAACATAAATCAGCAAACAATGAGAGAAGAGTCTGAGTGAACGGAAGGGGCATGGGAGTTGGGGAGGAGGGAAGATACCCCAGCAACCATTTATCTATATAAGAAATTTTTAAAAAATGAAAAAAACAAACAAATAAATAAATGAATAAATAAATGAATAAATAAATGAATTGACCTAGTCAAGCCACAAAAAAATCCATAGGTGGGCATCCTAAGGATAATTAAACTAACAGCAGGTAACAGTGCCACAAAGGAATGAGCCTCTCCCATTGAGAAGACTCTACAGGTGCCATCTCTCCTCTGGCCAGAGGCAGGTCTTCTGGGGCCACTAAGAGGTATCTCCTCTCAGCCTCCTCCCTTTCCACAGCAGTAGAGGCCATTCTTCTCCCAAGGCTGTGTGCCTAGCTGTACAGTCTCTCTTAATAAACCTGTGCCTTGGGGGGGGGGGGGGAGCTCTTTCATTCACTTTGTCTGTGGACGCATCCTTTCTTTCCCTTTCTCTTTATAATAAACCTGTCCCCTTTGTCTCAGGGGGGTTCTGATGAAGCTTTTCTGAGGTAACCCCGGAACCCAACTCTCCCAACTCAACACCTCTCCAAACTATCATCAAGAACCATCACAGAATCTCCCATCATCCACTCTCTTGAACAACCAGACAAAAATCTCTTTATTATCATCTCAAAGGAACCAATTCTAGGAATCCCCACCCTGGAGCTCTCTTCCCAGCTGTCACAAATAATTGCAGGAATGTAAGCACATGACCAAACTCCATTGGTTTCTGTTTAATCCCCTGTAAACCAGTCATGAAGCCAATGTACTAACACTGTTTATTACTCTCTGCTGTAGAGAAAAGTGGATTGAAATCATTAACATGAATTTTGACTGATCATTTTCAGCATTATTTATTCAGCGGCGAAATCAAGTCATTTCATTCTGCAACAAATTCCAGTGACATGGTGTTAAGGAGGCCTTTCTTCATTTCCAAAGGGTCAGTAGAGTAAGAATAAAATCCGAAGGAGAATCATAGCAAACGTGCTTATTGGCAGTGTGGAGAAGTGGGTAAAGCTAAGCTGGGGCAGGATGAAAGCTCTCACCTGAACACAGGTGCACAGCCATCGCAGGCCAAAAGTATAAGTTGCATTTTTAACAAAATGATCTAGTACAGCTGAAACCAAATTGGGTTTTTCTCAAAATAGGCTTCAGGCCAAATCTAATACAGATGAACTGTTTTATTTTGAAAACAAACTAGAAATAGGATATGCTTTCTACAGTAGCAGTGTAGCGTGGAGTTTCTCATTTTTCAATGGAAGAGGGTGAGAGTAAATATTGTCCTAGGCTACCAGTCAGGGTATAATTAAATTAGCTATTTATCTGTGCCTGTCTCTGAATCCATTCATCCAGCCACAACAAAGTGTGTGCATGTGTGTGTGAGTGTGTGTGTGAGAAGTGGGACAAGCTGAGGAGGAAAACCTTTGACAGGTCTGTGTCATGGTCTGCTCCATGCTTCCGAGACACATGCATTTCCCTGGCACAGTAGTGATACTCTTTGGCTGACAACCTTAGAATGTAAACCACACCATAAACACTAGCTTTCTGCCAGGGCAGGACTGCCTGCTTCTACGCCAGGGTGGCCCCTAGACAGGGTGTCTGGATGGATACCCAGACTCAGAACGAATGAAATAAAAGCTAGAACAAGAAGTCACAGGACAATATGTGGCCAGAACTGGATCAGCGCACTTCACAACCCCTAGCAGAATTCACTTCAGAGTCTGGGTTGATGATGTAAACATGTGTGTTTTTCACTTCTGTTTACTACGGATAACCCTGCAAAAATTACAGATAAGAGATTTTTTTTGGACAGAAATAAAATCACAAAGAGAACAAATACAAAGATAACAGTGGAGAAGATAAGCATAGAAAAAGTTTACACAACTAAGGGGAAGGCATCGGTGAATGTGACAGTCCAACCTGCAGAGCAGCAGCTGAGGGCTGTGTGGGGTGTGGGGGGATATGTGGGGAGGGGGAGCAGTGAGTGTGGCTACATCCAGAGCCTGATGTGGGAAGAGGGCTCCTGTTCATCCAGGCGCCAGGGCCGCTGAGGTGGACAGCCCTTGCCTCACACCACCTGGTTGAAGGAAGGTGCCATCTTCCCATGTTTTGTGGGGCAAATGGGCTTTTCACTGGTACAGAGTGTCTGCCACTTCTCACTCTTCCTCCCAGTCACAGAAGCTAACCTTAAAGTCGCTTCTTAATAAATTCCCTGCCTGCTTCTGAGGGAAGCAACCTGTGCAGCTGCTTCTGGGAGTGATTTAAGGAAGGAAATGATAAATATGGAATTTAAGTACCCCTGGACCTGTGACTTGAGGGAGAAATGCAAGGGTTAAAAGGCTCATGTGATCTCTGACCTCAGACAAAATTTCAGTTGAAGATAATGCATCAGCAGGGACAATGTGTGTGTGTATGTATATATGTGTGTGTGTATGTTGTGTACATGTACAAGCAATTACAAAAATAAATAAAATTTTTAAATATCAATATGTGGTAAAAAAAAATGACTATCAAGCATGACTGAGAGTGACTATTGAATGCAAATCAAGTGCAAATGATGCCTTTGAGGGAACTAACAGGAAAGGCTGTGCTACTTCAGCCAGCAAAGCAAAAGCAGAAGACCTTCACACAGACGATGCCTTCCTCCTGCACCTGGACTGCCTGAGAAGGCTGAGGGGCAGCTACTGATGGACCTTGAAATAGGAGAGCCCACACTACCCCAGAGCTAGATGCAGAGAAGAACCTTGCTGCGTGAGGGTGGTACTGACAGGACATAGCAACTCTTGGGGCTAAGGCACTGAAAAATCTAGAATTCTAAAACGCCTTTTTCCTCTCCACCTGCAAAAATGAGCACAATTCCTCCCTCAAGTGTGAGCTCCCCTCTTGAAAATGATGGAAGGTGTGGAACTCCACCCCACGTTTCTGTCTCCACCTCGGCTTTTGGTCATGAAGCCAATACACACTTTCAGGTCACAGCAAAATTCGAGGTTGCTGCCCCTACTAAGGGAAAACCAAACTGTTCTTGGGAGGAACTAGAGAAATTATCCCATGTGTGTATTTCAGAGAATGGCATGGGGCCAGCTTCTCATGTGCTGGTCAAGAAGTACGGAACACACTGAGATAAGAGAGGTTCCCAATATGGGAGCATTTTCTCAGAACATAGGATAGGATGCTCATGGCAGGATTCTGGGAAACACTGTGTCCAGAAGTGTGGCTACCACCAAGAAACACGCAGAAATGGCTGTCCACTATCTTTCAGGAACTGGGTATGCCAACGGTACTTCAGAGAGCAGCAGGAGGAAACTGTTCCATATTCTGATGTTTGGATATCAATGTTTTATTCTACAGTAAGTCATTTAATACTTCCTCATGCCTAATTCACTGCCTGTTCACAGGAAACACAGAGGTCAACAAAAATCTGGCAAATGCTCTGGCCCACGAGTTATGAGAGAAGCGTAAATCCACAGCACAGGAAAACACAAGTTTGACCCCATTAAATTGGCACAACAGTAAAAAATCAGTGGCAACAGCAACATGCGCAGGCTGAAGCACAGCATTTTTTCTCATGGGTTATTGACTGAAAGAGCAAAGAGTCCATGTATAGTCCATGTGTATAATCCATGTATAGTACACGTGGGGATGCAAAGAGCTTAGGCAAATCAAGTCAAACTCTAAGTGTAAACAGAGAGGAGACCAGAGTATATATATCAAGATCTCCTCAGCCTATTGTGGATGATGGACATATAGAACATAGGTCTAGAAGGATGCTATTTGTCAGTATTTAGTGTATTCAAAATTAAAATGGAATTTTAAAAACTTTCATGTTTAAAAATAAATTGGCTATCAAAATACCTGATGATCTTATAAAATACATTTTTCAAAAGAAATGGCAGTGATGGGAGTCTTGCAAATGATTCTTTACATTCTTGACAGTTTTACAAATAACACTACATTCTTGTGAGAATACCTGGAGTTCTCACATATCTTGCATATTTGATCTCTTGTGATAGCACATGTGCTGCTCTGGAAAAAACACTGTACTCAAAAGAGAATGAGAGTGACAAAACACAAATAACCCCTGAATATTTTATCAAAATAATGTCATTCCCATAGGATCCAAGCCACACTTCACACACTGCCACCCCAAGCAGAGTAAAACCCCCGCTGTTTGCAAGGAGACCTTCAAAAGCATTCATTGCATTCATGGTTCACACATTTGTGAGCATTCATTTTATTTACTTTTGAATGAAAACACATTTTGAGAGGGAAATGGAAACACAAGTGTCATTTCCTTTGGAATTCTACATATTGTTCATGGTACATTACTTAATAGTAAATAGCCTAAGATACTGGTACCTGGTGGATAAACTTGAGAGAAAGAAAAACACATTGTAGAGAGAGGTACACAGTATAATAACATTGATATAAAATATTCTAACATGCAAACCAACTCATGTATCATTTTGGACATGTACACGTTTGCCTTAAAAAGGGAAAATGTGTGAGATGGACAAACCATGACTGCAAAGGAATTAACCATCTTCGTTGGGGACACTAGAAGAAAAGTCATTTGAGCACAGGTACATAAGAGATTTAGATTTAAAATTTTGCTTAATTTCTTTTCTTTTTTTAATTCATTTTATTGATTTGTCGCAATTGTGCATTAAATGATCCCTCCTCCTCCCTCCATATCCCCCCTTTGTATCCCCCCTCCAGTCACTCCATCTCCCATTTTTCTGCAAATTGTTGGTTGGTTAAGTTGATGTTCAGTTGTTGGTTGTTTGGCATATTGTTATCTTCTGATATCTGGTAAATGTGTGTGTGGTTTTTTGTTTGTTTGTTTTTGTTTTTGTTTTTACCCCAGCGCTTTCCCACTTCACTGACATTTGTTACTATCCTGATCTTTTGTGCTCTTCACCTTACCCACCTTCTTCCCCCTCCTCATCTCTCTCTACATAGTTCAGTCCCATTGGTTGTTTTCATTTTTTCTTATTTGTTTGTTTGTTTTTCCCTATATCCATCATATAAGTGAGAGCATCCTGTACTTCTCTTTTTCTTTTTGACTTATTTCTGCTAATATGAGTCTTTCTAGTTCCATCCACGTTGCTGCAAATGACATGTGTTTGTCCTCCTTGATGGAGGCGTAGTATTCCATCATGTATATGTACCACATTTTTTTTAGCCAGTCATCTGTTTGGGAGCATTTGGTTTGTTTCCAATTCTTTGCAACTGTAAACAGGGCTGCAATGAACATGCACGTACATGTGTCCTTTTGAATTAATGTCTTCATGTCCTCTGGGTAGATTCCTAGTAGTGGGATTGCTGGGTCAAATGGTAAGTCCACTTTCAATTGTTTGAGGGTCCTCTACACAGTCTTTCATAGTGGCTGGACCAGTTTGCCCTCCCACCAACAGTGTAAGAGAGTTCTTTTTCTCCACATCCACGCCAACATTGTTGTTGTCTGTTTTATTTATGTGGACCATTATTTATTTATTTATTTATTTATTTATTTATTTATTTATTTATTTATTTATTTATTTATTTATTT